>JAGFBZ010001640.1:60000-98050 GCA_018398805.1 Hirundichthys speculiger | reverse complement strand
CCATTTATTTGTCTGATGCTGTAGTCCTCTGTTTCCTTCTGTTCCCTTTCCTTGGCAACCCTCATAAAGTTGCAACTGTTTTAATCTGAAATCCATGTTTCTTTTCTCAGATTATCACATTGACCCTCTCTGTAACCCAACCAAGCTGGCTGCTCAGTGGGATCGTACTGGAATACAATATCCTACTCAATACACCAGTTGAGGGATAACGAATTGCTAGACAAACCAATAAAGCCATTTTTATTTTCTATTCCTGTAAAATATACATTTCTCAGGTTTTTATCAAGGTCTTAATAGAAAATATTTTTTCAAGGGACATAACCCTTGAGTACTCTGTGTAAATTCAAGCATATCAGTGGAGGGGGGGGGGGTGGTCTCACAAACAAACGTTTTTAAATGTTCTTAAATAACGCTCCCCTCTTAAACACAGATAAGCCATTTAAGAAAAGATTTCAGATGAGGAAAAAAGTGAGAGAAGGTGCAGTAATAAAAGTCACAATTGATATTTTTTCCCCAACTAAATTTGCATAAATAATCCTATATTAATAAATATAGGCTGCTTTACCAGACATAATAGGAGTTTTTTGTACTAGAAAATTAAAATCACATTTAAACATATTCAGACTAAAATTAAGATTAAAGAATCCAAGTCTTCAAGTGAAAACTGTCTATCGTACTCTTTGAGTCTTACTGTAGACGTGTTGATTGAACAAAAAAACAATGGAGAAAACATGACTTAGTTTTGACCAAGCCAAATGCGCTAGATACGAAATCACAAATAAACAAAATATTTTGTCAATGTATAGCTATCACTTTATTTACATATTTGATTGATTGATTAGATTGCATAGTGGTTAGTGGAGTTTCCTAAATCTGCAATTTGTGGGTAGCGGCTAGCGGGAGGTGTACGATCGGGGCCAATATACCTTGTGTATTTATAATATTCATTCTCACAGATGTATCAGTAAGGTGCATAAATAATGTGGGATAATGATGTGTGATGTTTTCATCACAGTGATTTTTTTTTAATTTGTGCCTGGTTGTTGTGGTGTACAGTGCTCTGTCGTTCTACCAGAGGGGAGAAGGTGAAAAAGCTCATCTCCAGGGTGGGAGGGGTTTCCTGCCAGTTTCAGGACTCTGGTCCAGTATAAGTCCTGGATGGAGGGCAGGCTGACACCGGTGATCTTTTCTGCAGCCCTAACTGTCTGTTGCAGTCTGTTCCTGTCCTGTTTGATTTCTGCTCCAAACCGTGCAGTGATGGAAGAACAGAGAACAGTGTAGAACCGGGTCAGCAGCTCCTGAGGCAGGTTGAACGTCTTCATCTGGTGCAGGACACACCTGTACACTGAACCACCCCTGTAATTTACATGCTAAATTTTAATGAGCTGTTCCTGGCAGTAGGTTGTAGTTGGAGGAGAGAACAGAATCGGACCACAGGTTCATCATGAAAGAGCTGTTCCAGACTATTCCCTGTTTTCCAGTCCATCTGGAAGACAAAACACCCTCTCCTCTCCCCTTCTTAAGCAGGTCTGTACCTCTCTCGCTTTGTCAAATTGTGCCACTTTTTTTCTTTCTTTTTTTTTTATTTGGAGAGATATATGCAAGCCCTGATGTTGTATTCAGTGAAAGGACCAGTATTATCGGACCTTGGGCCTGTCTTGGGCCCAGGATTCTGTTTAGCCCCTGAATGGATTTGTTAGCTTGATCTGTCTGTACGTCTATTTGGATCTGTGTCTTGGATATACATTTTGGATTTGTTTGGAAGACTTGAACCCGACCATAATCTGAACTCGGATTCTGATCTCTGCCTGAATACCCTGAACATTGTTACTAATCTCAGTCAGTGCCCACTAGGGATGTAACGATTGACTCAACTCATGATTCGGTACGATTCACGATTTTCTGCTCACGCTACGATTCACTCACCGTTTTTTTTTTGTTTGTATGTTTGTTTTTAGTCAAAAGGAGCTGCAGAAAAAAAACAAACAAATAAAATGATCTTTTATTCAAAGGAAATAGTGCAATTGAAATAATCATCTTAAATATGGTCTATTTTCTTTAAAGAAATACTGCACATCATCATTTATCTCCTTTTATCACAAGAAAATTATTTAACTGTCATTCAACATCCGAAATAACAAAAAATCAAAAAAGCAAATTTTTTTCAAAAACTAATTTTCTGAGTGGTTCGCCTCTTTGGCAATTTTCGCCCGGGCTGTGGCGAAGTGTGCTCTTTGTGGTGCCGGGTGAGATGCTGCAAAATGTTGCTTGTGTTACCTGTATATGTTAGTAGTTTCTCGCAATATGTGTTTGCTGTTTTGGTCTTGTCTGTCTCTTTCTCACCGTTCTTTTTTTTTTTTTGTGTATGTGTACATCGGGAATCCAAAATGCAGCCATACCGCTGACTTGAAACTACTCGGAGTAGTGCTGGGCGATATGGAAAAAATCATATATCACGATATGGACTATTTTATATCACGGTAACGATATATATCACGATATACATAAAGTATGTTTTCAGTTAATCTCTAAAAAGTTTGACAAAAATTTCATTGCTTACTTTTCAACTTTATTTTGAAAGGACATTTAGCTGAACTGTCACAAACATACATTTTAGTGCAGCAAAAACAGGTAGGTACAGAGGTACAGTAGCTTTCACATTTTTTTTAAAGTGCACAACAGTTTCTGAGAGGAAAACACATTTTTGCACTGAAGTTCAGCTATAAAAATAAACACAAATTATTTTTCAACTTTCTGAAATCTGTAACCTTGTAGTGCAAAGTTTGCAAACCAATATAAAGTGTCTAAAGTAAACCATCAGGGTTGAAGAGAACTCTGTTTAAGGCATAACCATGAATAAAAGTGCAAACATAAAAGGCTCTTTGTAGAAGTGATATGATTCTATCAAATTTATCATTGCAGGTTATTTAATTACATATTTGCTGTAATAATTGATAAAATTAGGTTAGAAATGATAGAAACTATAGAAACGATAGAAGAGAAATGGCACGATACAGACTTTTATATTGTCCCCACGATATGTATCGTCATATTGCCCAGCACTAACTCGGAGCTTCCTTTATCTCTATCTCACTGCTTACCGTCGTCGCCATGTCTTCCTTCGCTCTGTACCTGAATGCCAGCAGGCTACGTAAGTGAAATTGAATCAACTGACAACATATCCTAAAATGAATTAATAAATAGACAAGAAGATACATACTTGTGACACATTCACGATTCATTTTTTTATGCCAACCGATGCAAATTCTCACACATTTGTATCGGTTTTTATTCGACTCACGATGCATCGTTACACCCCTAGTGCCCACCTGTTCAGATAAGACTTAAATGGCCCCCGTCTTTGGGCCCTCCTCCCCTCCTACCTCCCTCTATGTTGCCTTCCATCAAATATGTGCTGAACCGATGCTCTTGCTCTTCTCGTCTGTCTCTTCTGGGTCTGTAGATGAGGAGCCATCAGCCATACGTTACCCTGGATTTAAGAGAAGAAGCTTTTGACTTTCTGCTATACTGTTGCCCGGTAGTGAAACAATGTTCTGTTCTCCTCCCTTCCTTTCTTCAAAGAAGCAAAGAGCTACCAAAGGAGGAGAAGTAAGAGGAATAGACAATGCTCAAGAATAAACCGAGGGGGGGTGCTGGGGGGGGGGTGCTGTCTTGGCACACACTCATTTCTTCTCTTATCCTGGAAGACAAGCTATCTGACACAAGTGATTACTCATCTTATTACTGCGTGTGTGTGTTTGCATGCACGTGACCACATATCCATGTTTAGTTGTGTGAACAATATGTTTCTACTCCAGCGTGACCTTTTGCATTTGAATTTCAATCCACTGTGATAACATAAGATTTAATCTGACAAATGTGGATGAAAAGTGTTTTAATAGCCGTATTTTTATATTTTGTATTTCGTATGTTCATGTCATGTTTGCGGGATTATCTTCAGTCTCGTCAGCTATTCAGTTCTCGGTGTGTGTCATTAGAGTTCGTTTACTTGGCATGTCAAGCTAAATGTTGTTGAAGCTCTTGGCTCTGATACACTTGAAAAAACCCCAATGAGAGTTATGATGTTTATTAGGCTTCATTGTTTGTCTGTGTAAAATGGTAACAGTCAGGGCAGAAACAAGTGTTGCTAGGCATTTGCTGATTGTGCTAGTAAAAGTGGCATATTATGCTAGTGGCAGTGCTCCTTTTTTGCCCAAAATATGCTCAAATTATGCTCGCTTTTCAAAATTATGCTGCTTTAAAAAAAAATTATTCTGTGCACAAACTTCACAACTCACAAGACAAGTTTGAAAATGTATTTTATTAACCCTGGCCTGACGTTCTAGGCCCGGTTGTTCAAAACCTGGGTAACTTTATCCGGTGGTTAGGCCTATACGGCGGATAAATCTGCTATCCAGCGGATAGTTATCCAGCGAACAAAAATAGGTTGCACAAAGTCTGGATAGTGTGGTGGATAACTATCGCGAATAGCTTGCTAACCATCGCATGAAGCAAAGCGTGACACAGTTTGCGCAAGGTTTTGCACTCAAATGCCCTCCAGTTACCATGGTAAAGTATGCAAATTTCGAGCAAACAACGAACTGTGCGCGCGCTAGCAGCGTGCGCTGGGTTTCAAAACAAATAAAAACACTTGTGGTTCCGTTTCATTGAATTCCCGCAGTATCTCAACACAACTAAAAAGCAATCGCAAAATAGGAGTGGAACCACATCCATGCCGTAATTTTGAGTTGTGCATGGCGAAGCAAATTTTATGAATATAAGTGGAATACCAACTAACCTTTGTGAACGAACTAAACGGGTTGATGTAGAGACTACTGTTGTGTCTTAAAGAACTCAACAGGCTTCGAGAACAGGAAAGAGCCAAGTTTATTGAAGTCAGACTAGAGATGCACATTTTGGATTTTTTTTATGACCGTTAACCGACGCCCTTTAACGATTAATAACCGTTAACCGATAAGTCCGGGAGGGTTGGCTGCCACGATGTTGCCCTCGTTGTCGTGGACGCATGCGGACACTTCCCCGTGTATACTCTCGCGGCAATGTGTCGCCGTCAGCTTGTCGCAGAGATGCCGCCGTCACTTTTGATTTATACTCGCGCGGTCTCCGCTATGTTATTCCACGCCACAACGCAAGAGGGACAATCACGAATTAGCTAAACTTACTAAACTTATCTCTTGCGTTTTTTCCACTTCCTCACCGTCTCGGCCGTATCCAGACCCACATTCATCGCTATCTCCCTCCATGAATTACTAGAATATGTGCTGTCTTTGTAGTGTGGAGAACCAGAATCGTACAGATGTGGGTACTTCCTCATTTTTTTCAATGACGCGTTCTTTTTTACGTGGGTGTAGAATTGACCAATCAGAGGCCTGTTGCACCTGTCGACACACCCCTTGAGTTGATTGGATTACGTATCTTAAAAACAAAATTGACCGTTAGTATTAATCGGTCAGAGTTACTGTTATCGGTTAACGGTTAAACGGTTAACCATGTGCATCCCTAAGTCAGACAATTATATAGAACACAACACACCCCATAACCTGTGTCATGTCACCTCATCGGTCCGACCATCCCCTAGCCAGACTTTCTGGTGCTACGATGTTACCCCTATCCGGGTCATTTAGGTTGAGATGACCTAGAACATTCTGAGGTCATAAACATTTACCAGAAATCAGCCACTGGACCTCTGGTTGATGTGGGGTTTAGCAACGCAGAGGCCCGTAGCGTCCTAGACAACAGCATTGATGCTGTTGGAACCAACAGCTCTGGGCACCGATGGTGGGGTCTGAGCTGGTGGGGCTTTGGTTGGTGGAGTAGGCTGAGGAGGGAGATGGACACGACTCTTCTTTAAGGACAGAATCCTTGTTCTTGTGATGCCTGGGATCTTGTGATGTCTGGGGGCTTTGGTTGGTGGAGTAGGCTGAGGAGGGAGATGGATACGACTCTTCTTTAAGGACAGAATCCTTGATCCTGTGATGTCTGGAGTGAGGGGAACCATTTTAATCCCTGAATTCACCAAGCTTTCAAAATGATCAGGAAGTCTCATGGGTGACGGTGGAGACGTGAACGATGGTGAAGCGTCTCTGAAGGGTGTAGATGCGGCAGGTGGGTTTCAGGCCTGTGATGAGGTCCGTGGTGAAGGTGATGGAGGTGCTGCTGCATCTGAATCCTGTGTTTGGGATGCTGGAGGTGCTGTTGGTGCTGCAGTGGTTGTTTCCTCTGCTGGGTCCCTGGTGCCGAGGCAGGAGCTCTCCTCTCACTCCTCTTCTCTCCCGGTGGCAGCACTGGTCCTGGTCCTGGTCCTGGTCCTGGTCCTGGTCCTGGTCCTGGTCCTGATCCTGGTCCTGGTCCATTCTGATGCCTCAGAGCGTGGAGGAGATTATCCATCAGTCGTCTCACTCCACCTCTGCTCAGGTGTGGGCCTTTTCTTTGAAACAGTTAATCTCTTTGCCAGAAAAGTTTAAAGTTCTCAATGGAATGCAGTCCTCTGGACTCACAGACTTTGGACAACCATGTGTTCAGTTGAAGCAGCCGGCTGAATTTGTCCATCCTCCCATCAATGATTGGGAGAGGTCCACTAATGAATGATGGTATTGCTGCTTTATCAAGACTCTCTAACAGTTTATTAAAGTCTTTTTTCAAGATTTCAGGTTGTTCCTTTTTTTGTATCCATTGCACCCACATCAATCAGCTGTTTCAGCCCCTGGTGTTTCTCCAGGACCTCAGGTAGGAGCCTTGTGATGTCAGAGACAGTGACACCTGGATAGCTGCAGGTAACTGCTCTGTTTATATTAATGTTAGATATGGCTCCGCCTCCAAGCAGAAGGGTATCTTTGACCTTGACATGTGACAGATATTCTGTTTATCTGCTGCTTTGTACTCGCTCTCTGTCTGTTAAACTCAGTCACATTTGGCTCTGACAGTGGTAAAAATCTGTTTGTTAACTTTATTCCGGGTGATGTTTCATGTCCTCCTTTGATACCAACATTCTGACTTTGCTTGTGGACTTCTCACCGCTGGATTCTGGGAGCGTATCATGAAGTCCTTTTTTAGTTTCTAAGGCAAAAATCCTTTCTTGAAGCGCCCGGATTTCTTGTTGATATATCCAACAGTTTTCACAGGGAGACATTGTTTGAATTACTCCTTCAGACATCTTGAGAGGTTTGTCTTCACTGGTTTGTCAGATGAGTTGTAAAAAAGCACAAAAATGATTCAGGAAGTCTTGAAGAATAAAATCGCATCCAAGACTTGTGGAAAAAAGTTGAAATGACAGAAAAAGTTGAGTGATTTAAAAGTGCATAAAGCATTAAAGCCATTTGGCCCTGCTCTTGTACAAGACGACATGGGTTGCGGGTGCTTTTTCCTAAACCTGCGATGGTACGATACCAAGTTTGAGGAAAGGGCAAAAGACACACCCATTGCCACGCCTACAAAGTGAGTAAAGGAGTCAGCAAAATGTGTAGCGGCTAGTGGGCAGAAGATGGCATTAGTGGTTAGCTAAGGTTCCTATTCGGGTAAGGCGAGTGGTACGATCGGGGCCCAAGTGCCTTGTTCCTTTCTTTTGATCTCAGCTGTTATTTGTCTCTCAGGTGTTTGAAAAATCCCTCAGATAATAGTGGAAGAATGTCTGTTATTGATGGGGACTGTTCAAAAACATCAGTCCACATTGGCAATTTGGCACTTTGGGAAGCTTTTTTATTTTTTACACTTGTAGCAATAAATGGAGGCTTACCCCTCTGCTTTTGTAGTGTAAAACCATTGAAAGACTAAAATGAGCACTTCCAGAAACTGTGTTACAAATAGTTTAATCTTTTGAATTAAGGACAGTTTACAAAAAGGTTGTATCTGGGAGCTAAGTTGTTTTGTTATTGACTGGGAAACAAGAAAGACAGGAAAATGTCTTCATTGATTGACTTTTCTGTTTACATATTTAAAAGGTTTAAAAATAAAACAGAGGAGGAGGCAGGCACACTCAAAGATGATGAATGGTAGACTAATCCATATTGTGTTTACAGCTGTAAACCATGGGAGACTTGCTAGTTTTTGTGGTGCCAATTATTCAAATCTACAAATGTCTAGGTTTTAAGCTGATTGGAACTTAATCAAAATGATGTCAGGGCAGGAAGTAAACAAGCCCTTACTTGGGAGTGTCTTGGTGTAAACACATTATTACTGGAATTTAAACCAACAGAGTTAAAAAAAAAAAAAAAGGGACAAGAGTAAAGAATTAAGACCTGTATTTATAGAGGGCTTCTTTTAAATGCCCACTCCTTATTGAGCACAGCACACCTTTTTTCCACAATACTTATGACTTATTATAATAACGCTTATTATAAAAAAAGTTCTAATAACATTAATGGCTGCTAATCAGGCCTCTTACATTGTTTTTTTTTTATTTTAATGGCACAAGTAGGCTTTATTCAACAGTGAGAGAGACAGGAAACACGGCAGACACCCAGCCAAGCGTTGCACAGGCTGGGAGTTGAACCTGCAACTGCTGCACAAAGACTGTAGCCTCTGTATACGGGCCGCCTGCCCTAACCAGCTGGTAAAAACAGAGCAACTCGCTCATTATCAAACCAAATGGGAGCCACTAACAAAACTTGGACACTCTAAGTGAAATTCTTACATTGGATCAGCTGCTATGTCCGTTATGTAGAAACAGACCAAACAGAAAACAACAAGAAAGGTTTCAGAATCTACGTGTGTGATGACACGTCAAAGTGTCATTTTTGAAAAAAGGAGAGTGATTCTTTTGTTTATTATGTCATCTGTCTGAGGAGAAAGTAAGTGCAGCATACCTACAGTGATATTTTGTTAGCAGCTTACACAGCAATGTATTTCTAGGGTGCACCATTTTTTATATATAAGACAAAAATGCTAATTGCATAAGTTTGACTTGTACAATTTTTGCTACACAAAAACAGGTTTTCCCAGGTTCCCATTTATATTTTATATTTTATCATTGTAAAAAAAAATAGTAAAGGGAAGACTGTGTTAAGCGCGATGCTTTCATTTGTTGCTTTTGGCATCGTGTCCTGTGTTATACATAGAGTCTACATGACATAGAAATGGAGAGAAACACAGAGCAGCAGAGGCTAGAAGGTAGCATAATAATGATTACTAACACAAAAACAATAAGATTATGAGATTTAGGATTATTATTTAAATACTTAAAACATTCTACACTGCACAAGTGCAAACTAATTAATTCACTTACTGGTTAGAAGCTAAAGTACTGCAGGTCAGCAGCGCTTAGACTCCAGACTCAGACATAGCTGGAGTCAGTAAAAACCATATTTTAAAAATTCCTCCTGGTAGTGTTGATTATTTAGAAACTTTCTTGGACTCTTTAGGAAGCTTCATGCATTCTGGGGAACTTTTATTGATTTCTGAGGCACTTTCACCGAATAGTTTTAATAGTTTAAAATCAGCGGCCAACCAGTACTGTGACCCACAAATCCTAGTAAAACTTAGTAAAAGATAAATAAATAATAATGAAATGATTTGCAAATCTCATAAACCCACATTTTATTCCCAATAGAACAAAAAGAACATGTCAGATGTTGAAACTGAGACATTTTCCCATTTCATGGAAACTATTAGCTTATTTTGACTTTAATGGCAGCAGTACATCTCCAAAAAGTTGGAACAAGGTGATATTTACCATTGTGTAACATCCTCTCTTCTTTTAACAACTGTCTATAAACATGTGTAAAACACTGAAAAGGTGGCAGAGAGAGAAGGATGTTTGAAATCTCCAGACATTGCCATGAATGCTGAGGTGTTGTCTGTGTTACATGTTGGCATGTGCTGATGGTGGGATGTATACCACCACTAAAATAACATTCTCTGTAAGTAATATGGACAAAACCGTACAGCTAACAGTCCAATATCCAGTCTGCAGAAATTATGTTTCACTCTAGATTGTCCTGGATTACACCATCTGTTTTTGACAAGCTCTGCAATTCCACTACCCTTAGTTTTGCTGCTCCTCTTCAAATTTCCCCTCCGCCTGCTCATTAGGGGGGGCAACGGTACCGGTGGCTCACGGTACGGTCCGTACCGCGGTTTTTGTGTCACGGATTCGGTACAGTTTCAGACCACCCGCTACATTAAACCCGCGATCGTAAGATACCAAGTTTGCGGAAAGCGCAACTCGCATGTCGGCGCGTAAAAGAGCGCGTCCAGATGGCATAAATGTGCGTCCACCTGGTCACATGTGGACGTGCACAAACCGCTCTACCTCTCGATTACGCATCAGCGTATTACTGTCATACGTTTTTATTCTCTTGGGTCAGAGGATGTCTGGTCAGCAGTTGTGGTGGATTGTGGGAATAGTCACGGCCAGACACGTCAGTCTGTCCAGCTGTGGCATGATCTCATCCAGATGTTTGCTGTGGAGGAAACCAAGGAGATCTTTGTCTCTGGTGTCAAGCTGGAAAAGGTTGGATGCTGGAATTTATTTCCATATGTCTGAACTGTTGGTGGTGGACGCTGGACGCTAGTCCAGTTTTGTTGTGGTCGGATGTGCAGGGGCGGAGTCCTCTTACGGCTGGTGGAGACCTCCGCCGCGGACATGGACGTGTCGCAGGCCGGTGGGGAAAGCTACTAAGTAGCCCTGAACTGCTACCCGCGGCAACCACCGCCACTGGATCCGGGCTGCAGCGTCACAGAGCCGGGACGGGAGCCCCCAACGTAGCAGCGCGGCATGCTGCCCCCTTCAGCATCTCATCGATGGGTCAGCTGACCTGGCAGGGGCCGTCTGGTGACCTGGTGGGGCCCAGCACCGCCAAGGAGCTAACGGCCTGGTCCGGTCCGCTGATGACCGGGCTCGGGACGTCGGCTCCGTCTCTGAGGAGCTGGTCAGGAGACTGGTTCATCGGTGTTTCCTCCTCTGACCTGGAGATATCTCATTTTCATCATTATGAGATATTGGTTCTGACTGTTAACTGGTTTAACGGATTTCTGTTAACTGTTTTGTTTAAAACGGCTGTTAACTGGATCACTCAGACTATGCATGAAAAGGAGCGCTGGCTGCTCCTTTAGTACCAGACTGTGACTGGAATTTCCACCTTTGGGGATTAATAAAGTGTTTCAAATTTGATTTGAATTGACAGGAACATTAATTGTTCGTGATCTTTAAATGTGCATCCAACAATTCCTTCTGCAGTATTTTAAAAAGCACGTCAGCTGCACCAAGACACACAACTGGTAACTGGATCTTATGCAGGTAAAATACGGGTTTAGGGAGGTGGAAGATTGCGTTCTGTTAAGTGTTAACTGTTTTCACTCCCTCACCGGTGTATTCAACACTGCAAAACCAAAATGCTCCCACACTCAGTGATTAAAAAAAGTTTTTACCGCTGGCCATGCCTGCTTGTGATCGCCTGGCTGCGTCAGTGTGCACTGTGAGTGAGCCGGAGGCTGTGTCAGCTGGTCACATTGACAGTGCAGTACCAGTACCATTGCTGCCCTGTTGCCTAAAAGGCACGCAACCCTGCGCTCCATCCGTGCAAGTACCACCGTATCCCAATGCATTCCCCAATCACGGTGGTACCTATTCCCAGCGTTGATGGGAAAAAAAAAACCTACACCGCTTGGACATTTTAAAAGCTCCCATGCCCGTGCTGAGGTCCTAAACCAAAACGTACATTGTAGAATTTTAAACTCAGGAAGTAGTCAGTTGCATCAAACCTACTGAAACTCATATCATCATTGATGAAGTTGGCCGCACCGTAATACCGAGTTATGCTGCAAGCTCTCCATCTTTTTTGCCAGAGACGTCACGTTTCCCATTATGATCTAACAACGAGGGACGTAATGTCATTAGATCTCCCTCAGCTTTGCCCCTGCTCTACATCCAGGACATCTCCTCTTCAACTCATCTGGGATTTGGGCTCTTGAAATGTGCTCCTGCTTTTAAATAACTTTTGTGTTGCTATGGTTACTCATCACAACAGGTGGTAAAAGAGGTCAAAGTAATGAAAGAAATTCCTCAAGCAGCACAGCATCCAAGCTGGAATGAAAAATTTTTTGACATGCTTTCATCAAAATACCATACAGGGGTACAGCAACCAGCTGTATTCTTTGCCCGGTCTTTCTCTACGGTCATGGCAGTTGGATTAAGGGGGCGGGGCTACTTGACTCGAGGCAATGGCTGTATTCCAAATCAAATACTTGCACATTTATACTTATTTTGTGTGCATGTGTGCTATGTGTGTGTGAAGCATGTGCATGTGTGTGTATGCGCACATCTGCATGCATGTGTGCTGTGTGTGTGTGTGTGTAAGTCTGTATGTTTGTCAGTGGTAGGTCGAAGCAGCGTGAATGGTGCTTTGTGTGGGCGGACAGGAAGACAGTAACCTGCCTCCAACCTGACAGCAAGAACCCGGAGAGAACGGGAGACATAGATATGGGGAGGAGGCATGGAAGGAGAGATGGGAAGGGAGAGGAAAAATGCCTCATGATATACTATGACAAATTTTAGTACCCTGTAAATTCTTTGATTCTTAAAGAGAAGCTGGAAGTTTTTATTTTCCTCTTTTATATGTATGTTTCATCAATATTTAAAACAAAAATAATTTCAAATGCTTGTATAACTACAAAGGTACTGTCAGTGAAACGTACCTTAATGTGAAGTCTAATAAAGCATATATTCCTAGAATAAGTGATCAAAGTGAACCAAAATCAACCAAATCTGGGTACAAATACATTAACATGACCTGAGTAAAAGTATGAGCAATGATATCAAAACAATTTTCACTAAGTACTTGTAATGACCCCTGTGTGGTATAATATTATAAATTTTGTTGTTTTAAATGTGTTGATAGTTACCACCTTTAACAATACATGATAAGATCCCCATCAATCCCCAGGAGTTACACTTTATTAAATCAGCACCTTCTCTAAGACTTCTCCATTTTTATGGGAAATCAAACATTTAGAAATCTACAAAAACAAAGTTTAACTGCTTGCAGTACGTCAACTACATGTGGAAATTTTCAGATCACATACAGTATAACAGTTTGAATCAGGACTGTCCCCCTAATCAGAGTCTGTTCACCAGGAAGTGTCTCAACCCAGATTCAGCAGCTCAGAGAAACCAGTAGCTTCGAACAGGAGAGTAACGACACTCACCAATTGGTGAAAAGACATGCATGTTGGGTTAATTGATGAAAATTAATTGGTCTAAATTGCCCATAAGAGCATGGTTGTTTGTCTATATGTGGCCTTGAGATGGACTGGTGACCTGTCAACTAACAACATGTGAGTTAGTTGGAAACTGTCTATGTGGTTGTTATCGGAGTAGCCCGGCTGCCAAACGTTATTATTAGGGGCCAGGCAGCCTAATGTTTTTGTTGTTCTCATGGTTTGTTAGACTTAATGTCGGTTTTTGTCGGTTTTTGTCGGGTTACGTCAGCAAGCACAAGATGATGAGCTCGTCGTATAACCCTTTCAATAGTGGTGAGTAGTTCTGCTATTTTATATTGAATCTATGTTTGTACGTGAACGTGTGGGCCGCTGTGCCAATTTTACTAAACGTTCCCACTATTGATACAGTAACTGTGCTCTTATTAGTTGAAGTTGCTCGTTAAAGTGGGTGTCAGAATGATGATGTAGTTACCTGTGGTGCTGAACTGCTTTGACTTTGTGTTGTTATATTATTAGGGGCCAGGTAGCCTAATGTTTTTGTTGTTCTCTTGGTTTGTAAGACTTCATGACAGTTTGATTGATTTCAAAATGACATGGAAGCTCTTTGTGATGTTGAAGTCTTCCTCAAATGCTTTGAGCTATGTGTCAAAAATGTAGTAATGCTTGTAAGCCCCACTGTTGCGGGCATATGTATGTTGTAAAACGATGTAATCACAAGCGTTATTGGGTTTAAAGGGCCCGGTCATGTGCCCCGCCCCCTGGCCCGGCAGTGACATGTTCAGGGACATGAATACATTTACAGTAGACTGAATCCATTCATGGCTTGTAATCAACAAATTCCATTAAATGTAAGATTTTATTCAGATTACTTTGAACTCTTTTTTGCACTGTAACTGGAGATGCTGCTTTTAATCTCATTGTACCAATGTACAGTGACAATAAAGGATTCTATTCGATTCTAGATTAAAATTGTCTGTGTTTTGATTATAATGTCATGGAAATGTAATTTTAGAAATAGCCTCAAGTTCATAACCTTTTTTTTTTTTTTTTTTTTTTTTTACATTTTTCTCTGTCTGCTATGATGCCAACATACACACAGAGGTATGAAAATGATCAAACTGTCCAAAGACTTGGATAAATGTAAACGCTGTTCTAAACTCGGGTGGTTCTGGTATTTTACATCATCATATTTAATCTAGTTGAAATCAAACACAATGCAGCAGTTGCAGCAATTACTCATATTCTAGCAAGAAAGTGGTTATATAAATAAGGTTTATTTATATAGCACTTTTCTCAGATAGCAGTAACAAAGTGCTTAGCAATAAAATAGGCATAATAAAAAACAATAAAATACATAAAAGTGCTCTGACATAAAATGCTCTGAATACAAACAAATTAATGTCACAAGGAGACGAGGAGACTCCAGAAGTTTGGACACGGGGAACTCCAGAGTGATCATCAAAATCAGCGGTGACATGTTAACCCCTTAAAACAAGGCAAAAATGGAGAGTTTATGCTTTTATAAAGGTAGAAAGGGAGTGGGAGGAAAAGATGGAAAGACATATTGAAAAAGGCGGAATAAGAGATGCTTCATTCTGTCTTGACAGCCCAGATTGTATCGCTCTGTTCCCAGCTCGGTTCTGATTGATGCCATAATTACTATATGGATATGAGATATTTACATAATTCAGGCACAATTATTCACAGTTAAATGCACTGAATACAGCTCTTCATCAAACTCTTCATAGAACATGCTATTTCCTGTTAGATAAACTCTTGCATGAAAAAATAGGAGGTTTTAAAGAAGAGTTTGCAGTGACAATGTATTCAATGTATCAATGTATCATTCAAATCCCTTCTAAAACCCTCTGAACTATTTACCCAGAGCCTCCATGGGTTAACACAATGTTGATGAATGAGTTAGAGCCCACTGGTGCTGTTTCATTTTAAAATTTTACTGGATCCTCACTGCCATTTTGAGTCCAACTTCCTGTCAACTCAATGTGCTGTAAGTCTACCAACGGCCAAGCGCCACAATGGACAATGACGTAAACCTCTGGTGGAGCAGCCTGGACAGGCGCTTCTGGTTCGACTACTTTCATTGACGTAAATGGCGGCGATTCAAAGCAGCTAGTGTGACGCTGCCATTTTGACGGCCGTTCCGCGTCCCGTTGGACATTGGCTTAACAAGCTATTGCACCTTTTGATTTAAAAGAAACGCTGCCCCCACAACAGAGCTATTATTTAAAAAAAAAAAAAAAAGGAATTATACATTTCATCAAGAAGGTTATTAAGCACAATGCAGAAAAATATGTTGGTTGTTTCTTGTGAGCAGTATCTAAAATTTTCAATGAATAAAACAAAATGGGTAGATTCTAGAAAGGAGGACATCAACACAGGATAGAAAGCTCAAAGCTTTGGGCCTTAAAAATATAAAATGTGCAAAAAACATTTGCAAAAAGGGAAGAAACAGGATGCAATGAATCATCTAAAGCTTACTGCCTTAGAATAATAAGTACATAACCATAATCATTGAAGATATGCAGTTGTGTGCCACCTCAAGGGCCAGTGGACGGTTGTCATTAGCACTACAGTAAGTGCATTGAATTTTTTTCCTCATTCTGTCAAGAGGAAGCAAGGTTGGTGATGTTGAAGTTATCTTTCAAAAGAATGATCAACAATGTACAAATTATTATTTATTTGACATTGTAAAACAGCAAAATTACTATCTTCCAATTCCAAATAAGATAAACCATCTTTTTAAAATTTATAAAACAGAACAAATGATAGGTAGACAGATATAATTGACTGCAACAAAGATTGACACACATTTAAAAAACTCAACTTGCTTAACCTGATTTTAGTTTAAAATAGTCACACATTTATGAAGTCACATTATTGTTTTTGACCTCTGTGGCAACATGTGATTTCAGTTTGGGTAGATAAAGTGAAAAATGTCACATTTCCAAATGTCAGTCTGATAGAAAAAAACAAACAAAAAAAAAACAAAAAGGTATGCAAGGAGCTCCAGGAAGTTATTCCTCCAGTCTTAGATCAAAAGGGTAACTGGTTACCAGGGAGAAAAATGACCTCCCCGATTCTCATTTCTGTCACTTAACACTCTCCAGACAGAATTCTTCAAAATGTGGCATATGATGTGGATGCAAGGGAACAGACTGGAATACTGCACTTCTGAATCACATCAATGACAGATCAAATTCACATAATAAGGCAAACATGAAGGTAAGGGATCAGATTTGAAAACGCCCTGAGAAAAGGAAACATAAATGGCCAAAGATTTGCATCCTGGCAAGTAATGGACCTGTCCAGTTCTCAGGTCCAATCAAGGTTCTTTTATTTTGGTGTGATACAAGGCACATAGTTGCAAAATTAGTGATTATTCTAGGTACATTCTTTCCTCTGGCATTTTAATTAATGAATTACTATTATTGTACTGAAGCATTTTATTGATGAATGATAAAATAAGCTTTCTCACTTTTAACTGGGGGACAGTCGAGGTTAATCAAAAAAAGAAAGGGTGGACGTATTATCTGTTACCTGCATATAGACCTCTTCTTTTAAAAGATGATGTTTAATAAAAAAAATTAAATTTAGATAAATAGAAAGTTAAATAAAGATGGCATCACACAGGAGAGTTGTCATAGCTCTTTTCATTTTGCTGGTGTACTGAGGCGACTGAACTCAGAAACCATGCAGAGTTCTACTTCTTGAGGTCCGTGTTGCCAGAAGCCGTGGTGGCCCCGAGGTGCAAAACACGTTACGCAATCATTTCCTGTTTTTTTGTTTGATTGTCTTTCCTTGAAATTTGTTCTGCTTTGTCAAACATTGTAGTGAAAAAATCATTGAACAAAGAGAAAATTTCAGAAATTCTGAAAAAGAAGCTTTGTACATATATCCATCCATTATCTATACCGGCTTAATTCTGTCCAGGGTCACGGGGATCTGCTGGAGTTTATCCCAGGTCTCTTCAGGTGAAAGACGGGGGTTCACTCTACATCACAGGGCCACATGCAGACAAACAACCATGCACACTCACAAGCACTGCTACGGGCAATTTAGAACCACCAATTAACCTGACATGCATGAGTTTGGACTGTGGGAGGAAGCCGGAGTACCCGGAGGAAACCCACGCAAGCACAGGGAGAACATGGAAACTGAGGTTTGAACCAGGAACCTTTTTGCTGTGAGGCAACAGTGCTACCACTAAGCCACCATGCTGCCCATTTTGTACATATATATATCCTTTATTAATTAGGTAAACCTGTCCAACTGCTCGTTAACGCAAATTTCTGATCAGCCAATCACATGGCAGCAACTCAATGCATTTAGACATGTAGTCATGGTCACGATGATCTGCTGCAGTTCAAACCGGCATCAGAATGGAGAAGAAAGGTGATTTAAGTGACTTTGAACGTGGCATGGTGGTTGGTGCCGAAATTGGACAAGAGAAGTTTGGAAAAAATGTTGTCTAGTTTGATGAGTCATGATTTCTGCTGTGACATTCGGATGGTAGGGCCACAGCCTACCTGAGTATTGTTGCTGATCATGTCTATCCCTTTATGACCACAGTGGAGCATCTTCTGATGGCTCCTTCCATCAGGATAACACACCATGTCATAAAGCGTGAATCATCTCAGACTGGTTTCTTGAACGTGACAATGAGTCACTGGACTCAAATGGCCTCCACAGTCACCAGATCTCAATCCAGTAGAGCACCTTTGAGATGTGGTGGAACAGGAGATTTACATCATGGATGTGCAGCCGACAAATCTGCAGGAACTGTGTTCAATATGGACCAATGTTTCCAGTACCTCGTTGAATCTATGCCACAGAGGATTAAGGCAGTTCTGAAGGTAAAAGGGCTCTAACCTGGAACTGTCAAGGTGGACCTAATGAAGTTCCAAATGTCTGGAATGGGGACACAGTCAACTTTGATGCACAGAAAAATATACTGATTTAGGTTTTAGATACACTAACAATACTTATTAGAAGGATAAAGTGTTTTATTTATGGAAAAAATTTTAATTTAGAAAACCGGTATCTACTTATAACAGTTCTTTGAACATAACTTCTGTTTGCATTAATTTACACACAATGTAGTTTGTAAATTCATGCGTATTTTATGCGCAGACACAGAAGAATCCTGTTTAATTGATTAGTTGGAGCTGCATTAAACCATTAAACCTCATCTAATTTCTGCATCCTTTCATTTCCCTCTTACAGCTCCTTCTTTTGCACTTCTCCTTTTGTGTCTTTGACAATGCTCTTTGACCACCTACTTCCACCCCGATATGAAAAAAAAAAAAAACAGTTACATCTTTTTTAATATGACAGGGAAAAACTCTTAAATCGGCGGAGGTGTGAGGGAGAGGACAACTCTGCAGCAACCTCTCTTACCTGCTAAATGGTGCTGTTAAACAGCACAAGAGTGAGGAAATAGGGCTCTGCTGAGAGCAATTAGCTCATTCACTGAACAGGTGGTGCTGCATTCATTAGCAAACGCCCCTTGCAGTGTGTGTGTGTGTGTGTGTGCGTGTGTGTGTGTGTGTGTGCGCAGTCATGTGAGAATGTATCAGTCCTGAAACCCCGTATCCTACGGTGACTGCAGGAGAAAAAGCAGCACCTTGGCAGACACTTGTTTTTGCAGTTTTTTTCATATTTCTAAAAGTTTTCATTCCTACTGATCCCCCATTTCTGCTTCCCCAATGCAAATAATTTGTAAATATTTGTACTAATTCATTATTTAGCGTCTCCTTTCCACGAACAAACCAGGAGACTCTTACTGACTGTTTACTGTACGTTTACAGCTGCCTCCTCTCGTATCATCAACACATTTTTAATAACCGTGAGGAAAGCGTAAAGCTGCATTTCCATAAATTCTAGTTGGCAGCCAGTTTGAATTGATTCATCAAGATTTTGTGTCTCTACACAATTTATTTGTTAATTTAAATTACAGAATTAGCTGTAAAAGTGGAATAGGAAAAAAACTAAAAACAAAACAGAACCAAAACCACCATATAAATATTAAATGTATTGATCATTAACACACTGTCACAGGACACTGCAATTACTAAAGCATAAGCGAATAAAATACTAAAAATGGAATGGATTATCCCTAAAAAAAACACTGCTTTTCAGGCTTAATTTGGTATAAAATGTTCATGTTCATCTCAGTCACAGTAATGGAAAAACAATGTAATTCAACTTTATCAGAAAAAAAAGAAGCGCCAGAGTAAAAAGTAAGTGAATCCTTGGAGTAAATAGCTGGTGAAAACTTTCACAGGCAGCAATGATGTCAAGTTCATCTGGAGCAGACCTGTTTTTTTTACAGAACTACTTCAGCTCAGACCCGTTTGGGTGTTCAGTGTGACTCTCTTGAATGTGGGGTTGAGGTCTGGGCTCTGGCTGGTCCGGTCCAAAAGGCAGATTTCATTCATTTCTTTCCTGAACCCATTCAGTGGTTGATTTACGTCAGTGTTTAGGGTCAATGTTCTGCTGCTTTACCCAACTACCCTGACGTTATCCTGTAAGACAATGAAAGAGCTGTGACCAAATGCGTCATCCCAACTCACTATTGGGAGGATGTTTTAATATTGATGATCTGCACTCTTTTATTTGCAGCGAATGTAACTTCAACATTTGTGTCTCCAGAGGGGATAGCATAAAACACAAAGACATATAGAACTACCCTCAAGTACAGTGAGTGTAGAAACAATAACATTGGTCTGCCTTCCAGAAAGACTCAAATGCTTAATCAAACTATAAAACAAACAATGTCAGAAGCAATAAATAGCAACAGAGTAAAATAATAACTAAGTTCCTGACTTGCAACCTATAGCCAACGCTACAACTACAACAGTTAAGGGCTGGCTAACTCATCCCCTGATCTGCAATTAAAATGTTGATGACTACAGGAATAAAGGAGTATTTATATCTGTTATTCCACACAAATGCAAAGCTGAACCTTGAGCCAGGAGGTAAGGGCTGAAATACATTAAACAGGGGTTGGACAGCATCTGACAGGCTGCTTTGAGCTTTCCTACCTACCTGTCTAGAGAAAAAGGTCAACATCTTTACTGAGATCCCAATGTTTTAATGCAGGTCGTCACAAATTTGTTTCTGCCCATCTCTCTACCTGTTTGGTTACCTGTATTTTTGCCTGTAAGTCTTTCTTTGGTTCATATAGTCTCTTAGTTAGATTTTGTTTTCTAGGTATGGTTTCCTTGCATCAGCAGTGTCTTTGAATAGACTGGATTGTGGATTTTTACCACTCCTGCCTACGAGTACTCCTTTATTTGGTCCGAACCACAGAAACATGACAGTATGTTTCCATACCAACACAACAGTGAAAAACTCATAACAGACTCAACACAAGATAATTTTATTTAAAAATGGTCATAATGGACCAGTCCACATGCAAGTATGACATTACCGAAAGCAGAACAAATACTTCTTACTCATCATGTCAGTATTTTGGCAATTCTTCTATCCATTTGAATGAAAGTCTCCCATTTTCTTCCATATCTTTCTGGTTTTCATTGTCAATTTGAAGCATTTTAGATGATTGTTCATAGGTGATGAAAGAATGAAGCAGGAGATTGACAGATGGATGTGGTGCAGACTCCGTACTGGTCTGTTGTGGAGAAGAGAGAGCTGAGCCAATGGGCAAGGCTCCCTGTTTACCAGTTGATCTTTGTTCCAACTGTCCTCTATTGTCACGAACTGTGGGTGGTGCATGAGAGAATGAGATCGTCGATACATATGTATATATGTATGTATATATATATATATATATATATATATATGTGTATATATATATATATATATATATATATATATATATATATATATATATATATATATATATATATATATATATATATATACAGTCATGGAAAAAATTATTAGACCACCATTTTTTCTTCACTTTCTTGTTCATTTTAATACCTGGTACCACTAAACGTCATCATGTGACTAAAACAGACAGAAAAGAAAACACTGAATGCATAAAAGCAGTGTTTTTGGCAGTACAACGCCATAGCTATTGATGTAAAAACTTAAGTGTTATAATCAAGAAAACCATAGAAAATGGTAAGATATCAGCTCTTAAATAAAACTCTTATGAGCAATCTTTGTGGTTATCGTTATGTTTGTCCAAACAAATGTACCTTTAGTTGTACCAGGCATTAAAATGAACAAGAAACTGAAGAAAACAAGGGTGGTCTAGTAATGTTTTCCATGACTGTATATATATATATATATATATATATATATATGAATGCAAAAAGGATCGTGGTACCTCGGCAGGGGCCTTTCTGTGTGGAGATTGCATGTTCTCCCTGTGTCCAGGGTGGACCCCAGGGTGGACCCCTGCCTTTTGCCCAGAGACAGCTGGGATAGGCTCCAGCACATCCCCATGACACTAGGATTAAGCAGGGATTAAACAGGCATAGATAATGGACAGAAATCTCAAACATTATTTTGACTTCTCATCTATCCAGCAAACAAACTATCTAAACAGCGCTGCTGTAGCCACTAATGAGAAAATAAATGAATTAAAATGTTTATAGTCAGGGGAAAATCACAACCTTGCAGTTGAGCTTGCAGTTCAGTTGTCTTGCAGTTGTCTTGATTTGTTTACTAATCACCAAGAAGCTTTGTTTTCTCTGGAGGTACTTGATTTTTCTCCACGTCTATTTTAGTACCTTCATGAAGCCCTTTTCACGACGCAGTTGTTTGTGGGAGAACATTGGTGTTGTAATCTTCTGTGTTCTCTTCTCATGCTTTCCACCTTTGTTAAGTTGTTAAACTACTTATACCTTTCCTTCTGGCATAAAATTCAATTTAGCATTAGCGTATTGAGTGATACAACAAGGCTTGAGAGACGATACATTCAAAGTCGATTTAACCTTTGTGTCGTGTTCGTTCCCCCCCCCTTACTTTAGTGCTCCCGGTCAAATTTGACCGGCCTGTTTTAACTGCTCCTACATTAACAGAAAAACCACCAAATTTGATTTAACTCCCTTTTAAGCTGTAAACAACGTCTCAAACTCTTGGTTTACATGAATAACTGCAGTGAATATATGAAAAATACGGGGGGGGGGCATGTGTCTTCACACACAGGAGTGGCATTTTGCAATCAGATTGTAGTGTGCCTTGCAAACGTTGGCGTCACATTTGAAACATATAAGACTTGTTTTATTCTCTCTAGGGGCATCTCTTCCATTTCTGCCCCTGTTTTTTTTTTTTTTTTTGGGGGGGGGGGGGGGGGGGGGGGGGGGGGGGGGGGGGGGGGGGGGGGGGGGGGGGTGGGGGGGGGGGGGGGGGGGGGGCAGCCAGGGCTGGGGCTCCTCACCAGACTGGCAGAGGCTGGTGCACTGGGAAGGTGCTGGCGCCGTTGAATCAGAGGAGTCACTAAAGCTCTCCCAAGATCTGCCAGGAAGAGTCTCCTCTTAAAACACAATGTTCACATACAAACACCTAATTGTTTATTTTTAAAAGTGGAACAAGTGTTATAGATTTAGTTTGGAAGCTGCCATTCCTCCTAGTCTTGAGTTTCTCCATGTCACGTCAGCTATGAAGGGACTGATGAGTAACCTATTTGCTTTGGAGCCATCAAAAAAGACTACACAGCATCGCAGTACCATAACATGGTTGTTTGAACATAGAAAATGACTTTAAATGAATGAAGTGTATCGCTTGTTTTGGATTCTTGTTTTCTTTACAGGAAGTGGTCATATCTTAAAAAAGCCCCAAATTCTGTGCATTATGACATGTATGTTGAGCCACCCAGCAGATAAAAATAGCAGCACTTTCATGCTACTCAGGCAGGTTCTAGTAGAGCCTACAATATTCTACAATAGATGATCTGCCAGCTTCATGGAGTCAGAGAGTCAGACATCAGATCACAAAGAATGTGTGACACACATCAACAGTTTTCTTATGGCCTATATTTGGCCTTAAAGATTATGGGTTCCACAAAGGGTGACTTCCTGCCTAGATTTGGACACAGATTCAGTAGACATGGCCCAAATATGGTCCAGAACTGACCTTTCAGCTCTGTCTGGCTTTCACAACACTTGTCAGTGTAGTAACTGAAACATAAATGAAAAGGGTGGTGCAGATTATGTCCAAATGTGTCTGGTATCTGTGATTACAAAATCAGACAGTGAAACAGCCTTAAGTGGGGACCAGTGCTGTTTTAAAGGTAAAGGGAGGTCATGTCAGATACTGACTGCAACCTTCCTGAAGTTTAGGTTTCCATTATATCTTTTTGTTTGTTTGTTTTTTCATTGCTTTCATTGACATATTCCACTATAGTGAGAATTAAGAGTACCAAGAGTAAGCAAAGACCATTTATTTCATTTTGATTATAAAAAGGCATCACTTTCTCGTATATTATCAGCTGTTTTTACTACATGAAACCTTAAAAAAACAAAACTTTAATTCAAGATTGATACTATGAAAAGTTATAGGAGGTGATTACAGACTCAAGCACAGGCTGTATACATCAAAGATATAATGTCCTAATAGGGAAAATGGTTGGCAGCACCACTGGAAGTTGTTACCGCTGCATTTGGGGCTTTTGCGTGTCATGTAAACCAGTGGTTCTCAACTGGAGGGTCGCGACCCAAAAGTGGGTCGCAGACCCGTTTTCAGTGGGTCGTGGGCCTTTGCCTGGGGAAGGAAATGCTAAAAAAAAAAAAACATGTCATTCATACTCCTTAACAGTAGGTGGCGATAATGTCCTGTAATGCGAGTTGACACCCACCAGTTTACACCATAGAAGAAGACCTGCAAAGTTTGTTTCCATATGTTGAGCAGGTGAAACACAGATATAACGATAAATATATGAGATATGGATTTAATTATCTTGAAGACAAAGGTCAGTGATGGTTATTCAGATAAAACTATATATTTTGAGTTCTTTTTGAAACTACTGCTCAGTGGTTGCACTGTTTTATTTCATGTTTGTGCATAAAAGCACTGTTGAGTCTTAAAAATGGCTGTTACTGAAATGTTGTGACTGTTATGTCAGCTTTATGATTAATGCTTAAATAAGTGACTAGATAGTTTTAATAGGAAATTGTTATATATTCAGGAAGTGGGAACTCAGCAAATGCTACATATTTGAGTTCTTTTTGAAACTACTGCTCGGTGGTTGCACTTTATTTCATGTTTGTGCATGTTGAGTCTGTTAAAAAAGGCTGAAGTTACTGAAGTGAAGTGTTTTGGATTTAATTAAAATGCAGCTAATTGAGCATCAAAGGGAATATTTCCCACTTGAAGTCATTTTGGTTTTTGCCATTTTGATTCACCAAAAAACTTATTTTTTTGTGTTGGCATTCTGTGATATTCTATTCTACTATCTCCGATTCAAACTGCACGATCTTTTCATTCAATAAATTTGAGAAGTTGGAAATTTTCCTTGATTTGGGTCACGGCTCGTCATTAAGGGTGATGGTGGGACCTGAAGCCAGACCAGTTCAGAACCACTGATGTAAACTAATGTTGCTTTGAAGCAACTAAGCAAACTCACACTGAACTGGAAGCTAGCAATTTAGCACGAGGGTAAGGACAAAACGGTGAGAAATATCGACAACCTGAAGCTCACATTTTCTGCCTTGTTCCCGTCAAATCGGCAAGTCCAGTCCATCGAGTGGTGATCCTGTCGACTGCTACTGGAATAACTGGAGGAAGAGCGTCTGCAAAGCCACAGATGAGCCTGGAGTCCATCCCCGTACACGAGATACTCCGCAGTGGTCTGGTTGGCCCTAATGAAAGGGAACACCAAAATGCATGTGTGTGTGTGTGTGTGCGTGCGTGTGTGAGGGGGGGAGGGGTCACTGACACCATCTGGTGGACAGGTAATCATTTCACCTCACAGTGAAGACAAGTTGCGTTACAGCTGGAGAAGAATGGACTGAGGCAGAGGTATAAGGAGAACAACCTCATCCTGAACATGAACAAAACCAAAAGGGAGAAGAAGTCTTACTCCGTCCTCTCTTCATTGATGACACAGGTGTGGACATTGTTCACAGCTTTAAATAACTGGGGGGGGTGCATTTCTTCAACACTTCACCACCTGCCAAGGCAACACCAGGAGCATCATTAAAGAAAGGCGGGAACGGACACCAACATCCTCAGTTCCTTTCAAAGGTGTTTGGCGGAGAGCACGCTGACCTCACGCTTCCCTGTATGGTTTTGTAACTGCACGGTTGCGAAGAAGCGAGCGATGCAGCAGGTAGCCAGCGCTGGTCAGAGGATCATCACCCTTGTCAGACATTTACACCAGCAGATGCTACCTGCATCATGGGGGCGTTCACCCACAATGCACGTGGACTGTTCACCCCTCCTTCCTCATGCAGGTGGACTGTGCAGCATCAAAGTCGTGCCAGGCCCTGAATCTGCTGCATTTTAACTGTCTATATTATGCTGTGACTTCAAATGCTGCTCTTTTTCTTTTTCTTTTTTTTTTGAGAATTATATTGATTTGTTTTGCTCTTTAGAACAGTTAGGTTCTTTTAGCCATTTATAGTGATCATTATTTAGACCTGAGCACTGCATTTCTTAGATTATTTTTGGCACTAGTGGCCTTTATTGACCGTGAAGATAGATAAGAAAGGGTGCAGAGAGAGAGAGAGAGAGAGAGAGAGAGAGAGAGAGAGAGAGAGAGAGAGAGAGAGAGAGAGAGAGAGAGAGAGAGAGAGAGAGAGAGAGAGAGAGAGAGAGAGAGAGAGAGAGAGAGAGAGAGAGAGGACTAGGGCTGGGCGATTTTATCGATCCGGCGATATATATCGATATTTTATTTCCCAGAGAGTATCGATATTTCAGCCGCGGGTATTGATATTCTAAGCTCCCTTCAAAACCCCCGTGTCTCGCACGGGTGCTCTTCCTGCAAAGTGCCATTTAGTCCTCCAGCCGCTAGTGTCGCTGTAGAGCATTTCTAACAGGTTATCCAGAAGCTTCTTTCTCTTCCAGCTACAGCTGAGCCAGTCAGGAGGATGGCGGCGAGTATAAACGCAGCGCCTGCGTGATTAAAAGCAGATGTGTTGGAGCAGTTCGGGTTTAAAAAGAAAAAGGAAAGCGAAGATTTAGACAAAAGTATGGCGGTTTGCAATCTGTGTCACACAAACGTGAAGTACACTGGAAATACCACCAACCTGCGAGGTGAGCCCACCTGAAACGTCACCACCTGGACAAGCTAATGCTAACTGAGAGCTAGCCAAACTTTATTTGTCAGGATTTGAGACCGTATTCAGTGGTGGAAAAAGGCCGGCTTTAAGGGCTGTGTTTACTCTCGCGGCAACGTGTCGCAGTTATCTTGTCCCCGGTATGCCGCAGTTATTTTTGATATATGTTAATGTTGAAGCGCGTCTGCGCTGTTATTCAACGCCACAACGGAGAGGGACAATCATGAACTAGCTAAACTCACTAAACGTATCTCTTGTGTTTTTCCGCTTCCTCACCGTCTCGGCCGTATCCAGACCCACATTCATCGCTATCTCCCTCCATGAATTACTAGAATATGTGCTGTCTTTGTAGTGTGGAGAACCAGAATCGTACAGATGTGGGTTCTTCCTCATTTCTTCGATGATGCGGATGTAGAATTGACCAATCAGAGGCCTCCTTTCTCTCCTCTCTGCGACGTTGTTTGCAGTCACCTACCTTTCAGTTCAGTTAATTCAAACAAATTGGAACACTCACAAGATGTCACCAAAATCACTTTGTCCTGTTAAAATCTTTCAGAAAATGATGTAAATGTATTGTTAGAAAAATATCGATTCTTAATTCTTGATCTTTGATTAGTGTCTGGGAGATGTGGGGAAGAAGACACGAGGGGCAGACGGTGTAGAAAATGTGAATAACTGCTGTATGTATAATGTTTGAAGTTTTCTGAAATTGCTGTGTTTAGTCACAACCCTGAGGGTGTAACTTGTCGTGATGAAAGATGTCACAGAGAGAAATCATTCCCAATGAAGTTAACTTGTATGTAAATAAAACCCTAATGGTGACGAGCAGGAAAAACACTGTGTAATGCAGAAACAGCTCCAGTTGATGATGAAGCCCGTTGGACCTGTCAGTTAATAAGAAGAACATGATCCCGTCGCCCTGGACAACAGACAAGCGGGAAACTGCTTTGGCTTTGTGTAGTTACATAATGACGACGGGGTTCAATGAATCCAATCTTCTTGCTAGTGGGGTAATGATGTGGGAAATGACTTTTTGGCTCATATTAGACTTTTTCTGAACCACCATTTTTGCTTCATTGTATAACCTAGAAACCTCAACTTACTGCCAACCAAGTGGCTGTATTTTTTTTAAAGCATTTTAAAATGGTTCAACAATCAATTTGTCATTACATTTTTTCTTTTTCTCTTCTTTTTTAGGGCATTTCTCTTTGCAAACTTGTCATTTATGCTTTCACTTTCAGGAAAGTGGATACTTTAATAATTATAGGTAATACTTTTTATTAAGTAAAAAGTTAGAAAGATTACATGTGTTATAATAGACATTGATTGGAACATAATAATATAACAGTGTTAATATAACAGTTAATATAACAGTTTTTGGCACAGTTTTATCACTATTGCTACCCATAGAGCACGTTAATCAAGACCATATCCCTAATTTAATGTATTGTGCACAAGAAGGTCCATGAATACTTATGATTCTTGACATTCTACAATAGCAAATCTTTATTTGTCTGATTTACTATTACAGTAATCCCCCACACTTCGCAGTCTCATCAATCGCGGCCTCAGTACATCGCGGAAGTTTCAAAAATATTCATAGAAAAAAATATTCAAAAAAAAAATTGAAAACAAATTAAACAAAGCGTGTGAGGCTGAAGCGAAACCGATCACATTAAGAACGAGTCTCGGGAAGCAACAAGAGCCGACATGAACAGGCAGGAGTGTCACCTCTAAGACAAGGGAACGCCACATTTAGTGATGCAACATTGTTGAGTAGATCATATTTACTCCAGGTCTTCTTTTCCAGTTAGTGGGTGTTGTACTCCAATAGCTGATAACAAGTTTACAGTTTCCATATGAAAGAATATGTATTGTGTTCGCTGTATTTGTTGCTTGTGCTTCCTGATGCCGTTGCTGTCATAACTGCCTAAACTGTTGACTGTGTCCTCTTCAGAGTTTGGAAGAGCCCATTGAGTTATAACTAAAACATCTGGCTGTGCACAAAAACACAGATGTTCCCGTGCTTATAGAGTAAGAGCCTCCTGATTTAATCAAGGTACTCACATTAGAAGAGGCGTGCATAATTACATAGGGCTTGATGAGTGTGTACCACATCTCTCAAATTAGAGACTGCAGATGGAACGGTCATACCTTTCACGCCTCGTCCTGCTGCTTTCAATAAGATGTAGAGACTTCATCAACTAATAAGTATGCTTTAACATTTGTGACAGATGATGTTCAGAAACAGAACCTGAGATGACTCGGTGCAGACCGGTCAGTTTCTTCTTCTAAATGAACAAGAGATGAAAAGAAAAAAAAGTTATTTGTGGGTGGATACCATCACTGTATCTATTAAAGGTGGGGTAGGTGATCTTTTTTTGCAGCACTTTTTACAATATTGCCTGAAAACCTTTTCACATTCCCATTGCACCCACTGAAATAAAATGTTTGCAAAAAAAAAACGAAACGTTTTGGTCCAGTCTAGAGGGTATAATCAGAGAAAAACTCTGACCAATCAAAATAGTGATCATCATTACTTTCATTGGCTGCCTAATACGTCCATCAAATATCAATGCACTCCCCCCCCACCCCTCCCTCCCTGCGGTTCATGTAGTCGTGAATCGTGTGAAGGCGTGGTTTCAAGGGGTGGGCTGAAGAGGAGGAGGCGGAGCCTTTGGGAGGAGGGAGGGAGGGAATATTTTCAAAATCTCACTTGAGTTGGATTGATGGAACCGTTTTATCAAAGAACACCTACCCAACCTTTAGTTATGTTGATTTTCTAAATTATACTAAACAGTACTTATTTGAGTTTACATCACATTAACCTAATCTCTGACTTATGTCCTCATGGTTTCTGTAATCATTTTAATCAGATGGAGTGTTTCTTAACTACAGTTCAAAGTTAAGCATTTTTGAACATCCTCAAATGGA
Organism: Hirundichthys speculiger; assembly: GCA_018398805.1. Classification (NCBI taxonomy): domain Eukaryota; kingdom Metazoa; phylum Chordata; class Actinopteri; order Beloniformes; family Exocoetidae; genus Hirundichthys; species Hirundichthys speculiger. Next base: position 68,726 of record JAGFBZ010001640.1, on the reverse strand, counting down.
GCAATTTTTTTTAAATTAAAACGCAATTAGGGGGTGCTATAATTTAATTAAGATGTATATTTAGTTTCATATCTCAAAAACTGTGCATAGGATAGAAAGGTTTCCTGCCATTTTTCAAAAACTGAAAGTGGAACATTTTACCCATTTTTCATAAAACCTGCTGCTTCATCGATGTGCCAATGTAATGGAAACTTCCATCCATTTTCAGAATCCATTTTCAAGTTATGCACCAGCTTGATTATGTAAACATCTGATCAACCGATTTCGATACAAATCTGAAGAAAAATCTGGAATATTTATGCCATTAGTTGCTATTGCTGTGAATCTGCAGGGGCTCTGGTGGCTGCTGCTTAAGGATATATTTAGTTTTAAGGTCCTCTGATGAAAACAAGTGTACTTCAAATACTTGAACAAGTTCACAGAAAAACACTAGCTAAATAAAATACAATAAACATGCGCTTAATTTTGGGTGAAAATAACTTGACGCAAGTGAAATTATTGATCCATGGAGCGAGATATTTTCACTTGACAAGAAATCTTGATTGCAGTTTTCATCTGGTTGGCGTTTAAAGGTTTGAAACAAATGGAAAAAAAGACAGATTTTTGATCAAATTATTTAAGAACAAACTACACTTATTACTGCTACAGCACAGTACTTAGTTAAGACACTAAAAATTCTTGATTCTTAATTCTAGTTCCTTAAAACAATTTTAAACACAGGATGAATACAATAAACTGATAAATTAAAGCAGATATTTATTAAGGCTAATAGAGGATGTTTATGTGGTTATTTTAAACAAGATTCTTCTTGTGAAAGTCAAAGATGAAAGCTTGAACTTACTCTTACTTTAAAGGGCCATTTTTCCTTGCCACTGTTTGACTTGTTTCTTTAATTAAGATTTAATAATATTAGTTAAAATAAATAGTATTCCTAAGGGGGCATGCTCCAGCGAGGACTGCTCCAGCAATTTTACTGCAAATCATCACAATGCCCTGTAAGTTTCAGTTTTCAGTTTTACAGAAAGTAACCCGTGCTAACAGAAAAAAGAAAACGTAAGAGCAGATTCAGTAAAACGAAGATAAAAACATTTTCATAAAACTGCTATTGACATAAAAGATGTGAAGTTTATGATGAAAATTTTAAACTCTGGTGTATTTTTTTGTGCACAAAAATTGTGATTTGGGGCTCAAATCACAATTTTTCGGTCAATTACAGTACCATGTTATTTGTACTGCTGCACCACTTCTATACACCTTTTCGACTTAAAAATTGTGGACATGCGCCCCCTAGTGGCCCAAACATAACTGGAGTGTGCGGTGCTCCACCTAAGTAACCCAAACACAGCAGCGTGGAGCATCTGTTACTGATAACGCAGACATGTCTTGGATTGATGATGTTAGGCAGTGGCCTCCAGTTACAGATGAAGGTAGTTTATCGCTGTTTTTAATGATTGGTTATGGAAATAGCATGATCTATTCCCATAACCAAACACTAAAAACTGTGGGAATACGTGAAAAATGCAACGCTGGCTAAAACTAACGTCAACAAGCCATAAAGGTTTTGCAACTGTAACGCTAGCGGTAAATTAGGCGATGTGTTAATGTTATATTTAATTTTATCATTCTCCTAAGTCATTCATTCATTCATTCATTGTTTTATAGGCTTGTGCTAGTGGCGAGGGCTACAGTAGCCTTCATGCTGCTGTTCTTTCGGCCAGAATCGTCCGGGACTCTCAGCGAGACTATGAGTAGTACGAGATTGAATGTTAACGAAAACTCACCCGGCTGTATTCATTTGGAACAAAGTCCTTTCTGTTGATATTTTTCACCCACGTCTTCCTAACTTCTTGTTCTGCAAACAAGGCAGTCTTCGTGCAGTAAAGGCTTGTGTATTTCACATACTTTCTTCTTCCATTGTTGAATTTTCACGCCATTGTTGGCACAGTTTATGACGGAACATGTATTCCCACTCGACCGACTCGACATTATAAAAATATATATTTGTAGAAAGAGAAAAACACTGGTTAATCTGCGAGCCGGTGAAAGTGTCGCTCTGTAGCACAAACACAGTACGCCAATGGTGGACGGGGTACTTCCGGGGGGGCTGGCCCGAAAAGGTCTATAGCCTGATCCTTCAGCACGACAGGGAAAATAAAGAGTTGGACATTTTTTTCAATCACTGCACATCTCTTTATGTTTGACATGACCAGTCCATAATATCACAGTGTTCAACATTGTCACTGCTGAGCGGACACACAATAACACAATCATCTGCTAATTAAAGGATGTGGCGCCTGTCACGACGGCTATGCCATTCGTTCGTATATAAAATAAATAAAAGAGGGGGAGGATACAGTCCTGGGGAGGTAACACCTCGTTCACTTTCACCCTCTGTGGTTTAAAAAGTCCACCAGACAGCAGAGGAGGCCAACATCAATGTTCTAAAGGATCCTCGAGTCTGTCTGCTAAAATGTTTGACCGGATACGGTTAAAAGCAGAGGAAGTTTAATAAAAAGAAAAGAAGTCTCCACCATCTGGTTAAAAGCCGTGTTTAAAAGTGTTATAGAGTTATCGTCCACACTTCTACTAGACCTATAATCAAACTGGAGAGGGTCCACCCCGTCCTGTACGGTGTTTTTCACCAATTTCTCAAAGGTCTTCATGACCAGGAAGGTGAGAGCCACCGGTCTGGAGTCATTAACTTTGCCACTGAAACAAACTTTTAAAAAACTTTAAAACTGTCAGAGGGGACATTATGCATGGGATTAAGATCAGTATTTATAAAAACAGAAACCTCCTTATGAAAATCATGAACATCAAACCAATTATAAAAGATGTTGCCTGTAGTCTCCTTTCCATCTCTTTAGTTACCCTCCATTTCTCTGCACAACTGAAAGCATTTCAACTCTTGCACCTTTTTTCACATCTACTCCTTTTTTCCTCACCAGTCTGCCTGCTTCCTGTTCATTGGCAGGTATTCTGTCTTTCTGCGACTGACCTTCATGCCTCTTTTTCTCCAGCACATTTCCACCTCTGCAGTTCATAGTACCTGAATACACCTGTCTGACCTCATCTGTCAACCCATCTATCACTGGGAGACTCTGGGAAACAGGAAGGCCTTCAAGGCTAATCATTGACGCAGTCTCACCTCCACCTGAAACACTTCAGCTACTCCTACTGAACGCCTCACCGCTGTCATGTTACTCTCATACATTTCCTCTGTACCTCTCTGGCATCATTTTCTGCCATTCGAGACTTCCTAACACAATGACACAATTTCTCTTTCGGCACTTTCGGTTGAACAGTTTCTCTACAAACAAACTGTAACTCCCTCTGACCTTCTCTGTACTTCTAAATCAGCATTCTCAAAGCAAACTCGCCTTCACAGGAAACAATATTTATGCTCACAAATTCTTACCAGTTGTGACTCTTTCCCAATTTTTTTTTCTTTTTTTTTTGTATGGCTCTTCAGGTTTAAACCTGTGTACTTGCTCTAGCACACTTTTCTTTCATTGCTCAGGTATTCTTTCACTCTCCAAGATGTTGTTGGACAGTTTTGTTAAATACTCCACTCCTGTCTCTTGTAGACAGATCTATACCTCTACTAGGACTTCAACAGATTTAATACTAACTAAATAATAGTTAGTAAATGATTTATTGTAATAAATAAAAATTGATGATAATGAAAGTGTTGTTGTTGTTATTAATAACAATAAATATGATAATAAAATAGACAAAAAAAGGTTTATTTTTTAAATAATAGACATTTGCTTGCTCCGTCATGATCATATGTATTCAGAAATAGAAATACTTTTGAAAAGACATCCATGCATCATTGTAAAAGTATAGTTATAAAATTGGACAACGCATGCTAGTCTGTGAACAATTACAATTCCTGTTGTGGAGATTTTTAAAAAAGTCAAATCTACAGTGATGATACGGCAGCTTTAGTGCTCCGAGTGAAACATGAACTGATCTGTAACCAGTATAACATGAGTCATGCAGTTATGGTGAGACAGACAGTGTGACAGAAAAGAGCTGGAGGCTCTTTAATATGGAAGCAGCCTGATGGTTCAACACCGGCCTGCTTCAGATAAGAATAGCTTGTTATCTGCATGTGTGTCGGGGGGGTTTTCATGCACCTTACCAAGTGTTTCACTTTGTATTGAATTGGCACAACCATTTAAATCTCATCTTTCATCTCCAAAATGTCACAAATAAATGTTTTTTTGCTTGTTTTCCTCCTGCCTGGTGTATTAATTTACCATAGAAATCTGAACAGACAGAATATGCACCCCATATTTTTTTTCAAATTGCCTTTGGATATTAATTCTGAAAAAAGCTCTTGAAGTTGTTTTTTTTTTTATTTTTTGCTGTTTCTTTTTTTTTGGTTGGAACCTGATGTGTGGCACTACTTTGACTCTGCTTAGATCTTCCTTTGTTGGAGAGTTAGAATATTAAAAAAAAAAGAAGAAGAAGATGGAATACATGAGGGATTGTTGTACTCAGCAGTTTTTGTTCTTTGCTGTTATCTCTCTATTCTGTGTGTCTAGTCTGGAAATTTAAACCCCTCCAGTTTTTTTTTTCTTCACATTATTCACTTGGTTATTAAGATTTAGTTGCATGTAGAGCATTAGGACGCATCAACATTCTTACATTTATGGCGGCTCAAACATCACACAGGCTACTGCTGCTTGTTTAGCAAAGATATTAAGGTTCATGTGTGAAAGGAGGGAGAGCAGCTCTGGTGGGTGACGGGTTAGTATAAGATAAGATAAAGAGAGCTTAGTGTTTGGTCGTGAGGGGAACTATATAAGAATAGGCGTGTTAGAGGAAGGCTCCAGCTGTTAGAAGCCAGAATGACAGGAAGTTATGACATTATGCAAGATGGAATCATTACAGCTTCTGCCTTCTCAGCCTGTCTGAAAAATGTTCAAATTAGGGAAGATGACTTTCTGCTTCTTTCTTATATCAATAAACTTTATATTTCCTGGTAAATCATGAGTTATATTTCAAAATAGAAAAATAAATATTTGTCACAGCTGTCAAGATTGAGTCAAAATAACTGGATGGTACAGTATCATCAAAAGCAAGTGTCGTGGGTTATATTATACATGGCTGTAATAAAGAAATGGACATAACCATCACAATGTTAGCCTGTGGTTTATTCACTGTTGTCAAGTGTCAAACTCAACATCAGGCTGTCAGCAGATTGTTCTTTTTGGAGCGAGAAGTGACCATATTTGGAAAAGAGGGAGGAGCTTATGAGCAAAGCAAAAGTGTCTGAGATTTAAGATCTGTTTCATTTCAGTGATTATTTTCAAAACAGAACGTGCTTTTGTTCACATTCAATTATAGGTTTTAGTTTCATTTGAACCAATATTTTCTTACTTTTATGAAGCGTCGTCTAGTTGCAGTGTATTGGCTAAAAACCAGACGGAGTAGGTTCCAGGTCCAGGTGGACCACTGCGTATTACTAACACTAACATAGTTCACAGAGCTACAACAGACAAGATGGCGGAGGAGAATAAGATGCTAAAGAAAGTGATAACTAAATGAGAGAGTGACCGTGGAAGACAGCAAACAACAGTAAAGATGTAGAGAATCATGGCTGCTTTTGATTCAGTGAGGGCTCGCAGATTACGCACATCCAGTTTTGACTTTTGGTCTTGTCCCACGTGCACAGAGACTCTACCCGATTCTCTGAATCTTTTTTAATGATATTATGTACTGTTGATGATTGATTACAAAATTAGCATTTTTCATGAAATGGTAAAATGTCTCAGTTTCAGCATCTGGTATGTTTCTTTTTATGTTCTATTTGGAATAAGATATGTGTTTATGACATTCTGTTTTTATTCGTGTTTTCACACAGCATCCCAGTTCTTTTGGAACTGGAGTTGTACAATTCTAAACTTTTTTTTGGCCTTTTGAATGAGAGCAATAACACATTGTCTCGTTTCTATTCTGTTTTCTCAAAGCTCCAGTAGAGAAGAAGAAGATGAAGATTTTGGCTCTCCTTTCCCACCTCCTCCTCTTCGCCTGCGGAGCCTGCAACGATATCAAGTTTATCTCCAAGAGGAACTCAGGTAGGATCAACAACAGCAGTATATGTTGTCTTTGTTATTTTTGTGAAATCGAGTGTCTTTGTTTTTGAGAAAATCTGTAATTTTCTTGGAGACATTTTGTTGCCAACTAAGAATTCCACTTTTTCAGTGCTACCTTTTTTTTTTTGCTCTTTTTTTTTGTGCAGTACTCAGTTCTGTTGTAACACTGTTAACTTTTATTTTCTGTCCTTGTAATCTTCTACACTCTTTTTCTTCCTTTCCCTGTCAAATACATACTTCAACCTTTTCTTTGCAGGTCGTTTTTGTTCCTCATTCTGACGGCCTGAAATTTTTAACTCAAAGTAGTCGCTATGGGCTGTAACTTTACTTTTTTTTTTTTTTTTTTTTAAATCATGTCCTTATACCTCTTCCATCCTCAGATAACACTATTTCCATGTCCATACCTCTATTTTTTCATCTAAGGGGGTTAATGCCAAACCTATCTGAATGCTGTCCAGCCTTGACAGATTCTGATGATTTTCTTTTTTACTTTTTTTTTAATTCATGATTGATTTAATGTGTCTTCCTGATTGGCTTGACAGTGAGCATTTGATTGGATTATTGATGTATGCCATGAAACCTCAGTAATGCTTTGTGTTGTACTGGATGAGGAATGAGGGATGCTGGGAGGTGAGCTCCTAATTTGTTGCTTAGCGCTAGGATTCGCTGTCAAACTGCCATTGTGTTTATACAGACATTTGGAGAAACAATTTTTAAGCTAGAGGTGCAACTATGAATAGCAACTGCATCTGTATATTTTTATGGCTGTGCAGTCCTGCCAGGTTTTAAGCAACCCTTCGACCAAGCACTATAATAATAATAGTCCCATTAGAATCGATTGTCTCGTAATCCTGTCTTAAAGCTTACCTTACCTGTGAGAGTTCTAGACAGGTAAAGAGAACGTCTTTTGAAAAAAAAATAGCAATGCTCGGCTTTGCCTATTTTTGTTACAAATGTGATGGAGCTTCTATGAACACATAGTTTCAAATAAAGACCAAACAGGCTGTTGGGGGGCTTCAATCATTGCTAGTTGCATTATTTATTTATTTATTCATTTAATTTATTTAGTCATTTCATGAGATACAGGGGAAGACTTAGGAAATCAATGTGCATTTTTATTGAAAGTGTATAGTTGGAGCCATTCAATTAATAATTTTTTTTATGGCCAACCTTTTTCATAGAATTTATAGTATGATTTATCATCTTATCTTATCTTGATACCTCAAAGAAAATTTTGGTGCATTACACACAAACATGTTTGCTTTATTTCCACACACCTGATGTTGATATGGTAGTTATCAGAAAACCATTCATTCCTGTGGGAATTTGTCATATTTGACATGCATAAAATTACATATATATATATATATATATATATATATATATATATATAATATATATATATATATATATATTATATTTTATATATATTAGGGCTGGGCAAGTTAACGCGTTATTATCGCTTTAACGCATTCATTTATTAACGCCGACAATTATTTTATCGCGCATTAACGCGCTCATATGCTTTTGTTTTGAAAGGTCGGTTACTGGCCGGAACCGGAAGACAATTGGCAGGTAAACATGTAAAAAAACCTAGAACAGACATAAAAAATGATAAAAATCTGTATACTTAACAGTTCGGGTACCAACTCAGGTAGCAATATTAACAATTCTGTCTGAAAAAGAAAATTCTGGACTGCAACAAAAAGGTTCGTGTTGTTCCTCCATGTTCCATCAGATCTGCTCCATGTGTTCACTGTCCTGCTGTTCTCTAGCTGGTTACTGCAGTGCGGCTCCATCTAGTGGCACAGATGTGTAATGACAACAGAAAGTCCAGTTATTGATTATAAAACTAATTCAGTCCTGTGGACCATTTTTTTCATTTCGTATTTTTGATCCAAGTCTAAAATTGAAATATTAAAAACAAACCAGGCATTTTTTTCCTTTTTTTTTTTTCTTATAAAATTAAAAAACGAAAAACATATTTAAAAGTCACTTTTTAATTTTTTAAATTTTTGATTGACAATTGAAAATGGAAAGAATGAATGATACACTGATTGGTAAAGTTACTGAACTTTAACATGGACATTTTCATTTTAAAGTTCTCCCAGACGGAGGATTCAACAGAAACAAGGTTATTTGTAACAACTGATAAGTTGAACTCCCCGTTAAAAGTTTCTGCTGTTACCTCAGAAATTACCTGTTTTAATGTTCTGATTGTGCTGAGACACAATCATTTTGTTTGTAGACTTTTTTTTAAATTTTTTATAAAAACAGGATGACATTAATGCCCCGGCAAGTTAAACTTGTCAGTTGTTACAAATAACCTTGTTTCAGTTGAATCCTCCGTCTGGGAGAACTTTAAAATGAAAATGTCCATGTAAAAGTTACAGACTTTATCAATCCGTAATTATCTGTGTATCATTTGTTTTTTTCTATTTTCAATTGTCAATCAAAAAAAAAAAAAGTGACTTTTTTTTCTGTTTTATAATCTAACACAAAAAAACAAAACAAAACGAATGCCTGTTTTTTATTTCAGTTTTAGCAAACAGGCCATGGGACTGAATTTATTTTTAATATTTTATTGTCTGGTTTACGTGACCCAGAAATGGCTTTGTT
>JAGFBZ010001640.1:0-57500 GCA_018398805.1 Hirundichthys speculiger | reverse complement strand
GAAATGTCACTGTCGGATTGCCGTCTCAACCAATAACCAGCAAAAATGCAGATCAGTCTTTTTTTCATTTTCTCATTTAATTTATTTTATAAACCTGATGTAAGTCAGTTACACTTTTACTTGCACATTTAGACTTATGGGAGTTTTCTCACACTTGTACGCCACAGTTTTCATTAGCCCTTGAGAATATTGAATAAACTGGTCATCCATCAGATAACAGGAAATGTATTTAATCCTAAAAGACAAGGAGAATGGATTAACATCCTACTAAAAATCACTGCATTTGTTATCTTTTTTCTTCTATTTCTATTTACATTTGACATTTTGTCCTTTTTTTAATATTCTGATTTGGGGTTGTAAAATAACCTTTAAAGGTGATGTCTGGTGCATTCAAATCCACACAGAGTGAGGCATTTTCTGGATTCAACTAATGTAGATGGACTTGCTTACAGAAAAGAGTTTTTTAACTGTTGGAGAAGAAAGTATTGTTGTTGAAAGTTAGATAGAGCTGGGGGGGGGGGGGGGGGGGGGGGCAAGAACAATAAAGTGGCTAAGTGCAGATGCACAAAAACACACCTTGTAGAAAGTTTTTATCTTGTAACAGGACATTTCTCATCTAAAGAAAATAAAATTCAGACATATACATATAAAAGACATAAAAGAGAAAAAACACATGTTTAGTTTAGTTTGTAACACACATGTCTGAATGATTCAATTGATATTTGATTTGGAGTTTCAGGAGGAACTCAGAGGTTAATGCAGAACAATAAAGACAACAAGCTGAGAACAGACAACAGTCAAACATAAAAATTAATTTAAAAATGTGAGATCGTGACATGTAACACATTACACGTTTAAAAAAACATCTAGCGCAGATGAAAAGTTTCAAAATTATGAAATGTTAACTTAGTACACAGCTGGACACAATAGACACAACTCGCGGGTCTCAAAGAGAGCAGCATGCCATCAGCTCACTTAGAGCTTTTTAAACTTGCATAGTCCAGTCAGAGCTCTGAGATCAACCAACCAGCTGCTCTTGACGGCTTCAAGATCCAAATTAAAAAAACAGAGGTGATAGATCTTTTTCTGGAACAGTCTACCTTTTAACATCAGATCTGCCCAGATCACTTTATATAGGGCTGTCAAAGTTAACGCGTTAACACGTGATTAACGCAAAATAATTTTAACGCTACTAATTTTTTTAACACGCGATTAACGCGAGCCTTAGCCTGGCCGTTGATGTACAACAGAGAGCAGAGAGCCCCCCGTGACCCCCCCCCCCCCCCCCCCCCCCCCGTTTGAAGCAAACCACGAAAATATATTTTTTTTTGTATGAAGAACATAAGAGAAAATATTGAGTATATATCAAGGTTATTATAGTTTTGAAATTTTCTTTAGTTTTTATTTTTATTTAGTTTTCCAGTTTGCTTTTTTATTTCAGTTTAGTTTTAGTTAGTTCAACAAGTAATTTAGTAGTTTTAGTTTAGTTTTTATTTTGAGGAATTGACTAGTTTCAGTTTAGTTTTTTATTTAGTTTTAGTCTTAGTTTTTTAGTTTTTTCTTCTTCTTGCAGTATGCAGCAGATTATACACCTTTTCGACTTGAAAATTGTGGACATGCGCCCCCTAGTGGCCCCGCCATAACTGGAGTGTGCGGTGCTCCATCAACTAACCCAAACACAGCAGCATGGAGCATCTGTTACGGATAACACAGACATGTCTTGGATTGATGATGTTAGGCAGTGGCCTCCAGTTACAGATGAAGGTAGTTTATCGCTGTTTTTAATGATTGGTTATGGAAATAGCATGATCTATTCCCATAATCAAACACTAAAAACTTTAGAACGCTGGCTATAACTAACGTCAACAAGCCATAAAGATTATGCTGCTGTAATGTTAACGCGAGCGGTAAATTAGGCTATGTGTTAATGTTATATTTAATTTATTTTATCATTCTCCTAATTCATTCATTCATTAATTTATTCATTGATTTATAGGCTTGTGCTAGTACCGAGGGCTACAGTAGCCTCATACTGCTGTTCTTTCGGCCAGAATCGTCCGGGACTCTCAGCGAGACTATGAGTAGTACGAGATTGAATGTTAACGAAAACTCACCCGGCTGTATTCATTTGAAACAAAGTCCTTTCTGTTGATATTTTTCACCCACGTCTTCCTAACTTCTTGTTCTGCAAACAAGGCAGTCTTCGTGCAGTAAAGGCTTGTGTATTTCACATACTTTCTTCTTCCATTGTCGAATTTTCACACCATTGTTGGCACAGTTTATGACGGAACATTATTCCCACTCGACCGACTCGACATTATAAAATATATATTTTGTAGAAAGAGAAAAACACTGGTTAATCTGCGAGCCGGTGAAAGAATCGCTCTTGTAGCACCCTCCAGCAATGGCGGACGGGGTACTTCCGGGGGGCTGGCCCGAAAAGGTCTATATCCGCTATGCTGCCCCTCTCTGGAGGGAGGGTATCATAGCGGCTGCTGCAGGACAGGCAGTAATCTCTATGGCAGTAATCGAGGGAGAAAACGAAACGACAACGAAAACGAAGCTGAATTTATCTACAATTCAGTTTAGTTTTAGTTAGTTTTACATCCTTCATTGTAGTTTATTTAGTTTTCGTTTTTTTTTTTTAATTGTAGTTTTTATTTTATTTCAGTTAACTGAAATATTTTTTCATTGCTAGTTTTTAGTTTTAGTCTTAGTTTTCGTTAACTATAATAACCCTGGTATATATATATATATATATATATATATATATATATATATATATATATATATAATGGATTTGGCATTGTAGCAATAAATAAAACATGAATTCTTTTGCATAAGGCAAGCATTTGTGTACTCTCATATTAGACAAGGCAACTTTATTTGTAGAGCACAATTCGTACACAAGGCAATTCAAAGTGCTTTACAGATGCATAAAGTCACAAGAAGGCAAATAGAATCATTCCATACAAGCATAAAAATAATCAATAATAAATCAAATTAATTAATGAAAAAAATTAATTAAATTAAAAATGAAGAGTGCCGATAAAATCCTTCCAGTCATCATCTTCACATCTAAACAGAACAGTTTTCAGTCTGGATCTGAACATTGTCAGAGTTCAGGTCTGTCTCACATCTTCTGGAAGAAGATAAACAGATAAAAATATGTGATTAATTTGTGATTAATCATGATTAACTATTGACAGTCATGCGATTATTCTGAATAATTATTTTGAGAAATTGACAGCCCTAATTTTAAATCATTGTTAAAAAAAACACACCTCTTATCTCTGGCATTTGCTCCAGCTTGAACTTGTGTTATATACAGTATTTGTATTTCTTTCAGTCTGGACAGCACTTTGGTCAACTGAGGTTGTGCAATTTAAATAAACTTGACTGGACTTGAGTCATTGCCCCCTAGATTTCATAATACTTACTCAGACACAGGATTATGACATCACAAACTCAGCCTTAGAGAAGTATTACGATCATCTGTGTCCCCATCTTTATCTCCATCCAACTTTATTCAACAGAAAATGCCACAGAATAAAAACATAATATTATTACAAGCTATTCACAGTCGTCTTCCTGTCTTCACATCTACTTAGAACAATTCCAGGATGAATGCATTAAAGTAATCTGATATCGCTTTGAAATTTTTGGCTGTAAAGAATTGTGGAACAGAGTCTTCTAATTTCCTTTAACAGAGGATGGCGAAGTGTCCTTCCTTGTATCATAGTGGCCACTTTTATAGCTGCAGATCATTTTACACAGATAGAAACCAGACAGACACCATTGTTGAGAAAGAGCAAGGGAAAGAGGATTTTAAATAATTAAAAAAAATCAGTTGTGTAAAATATTTCACCTCATAGAGTAAATAACAGCCACATTAGACTGAGTCAGTAAACACTGGGGTTTTTGCACCACCTGTAGAGAGTATTTAACCAACATTAGGACTTAATGGTGAGCAGTGAAACCTGTACAGGTTGCTTAACTTGTACTATACAGTGCACGTACTCTGACATCTGAACATCTGAATTTTAACTATATACAAAAGTTGACGTTAGGGGGCTTATATTTCATCTGATCCCTCAGATGCTCCATCCTTCAGCTTGAACATGACAGTGTTGTCTTTTCATGTACAAAAGTAGCCTGTGGCCATTGTGGTATTTTTCAACACTAGTAATTTTCAGCAGTAATTCTCGTGGTCTCTTTTCATGCTCAATAGCTTATGTGCATCAGTCAATAAAGGCACACTTGTTCATTTGTACTGGCTCTTGTACAACAATTATAACAGTTGGCAGTTTTCTGATGTTTGCTAAATAGCATCGGCATGCAACCTTTTCTGTTTTATTTAATCAGACTGTCATGATGTCCTTTCATGTCTTGTTTTTTCTTTGTGACTTTTAAGTGTCAGTGCATGTCAATAATTTTGATTCAAGTGCTTAATTAAATTGTTGAGAGAAAAAACATCATGTCGGCTTCCTTTCGAATATGGTGACAGGAGTCAATGAATGCTTTTATTTGCTACAGTGATTAAGTATATTTTGGTGGATATGAAATCTAAATCTTTTTGTTTTCTTTAGAGTGTTTAACTGCAGATCAGTGAAACACTGCAGTCAGGTTCAACTTTGGGCTGATTTAGAGCTAAGCTCAGCTACATGCTACATGGCTGAATGATTTCAACCAGCAGTTACTTCAAGCACCGCCTACAATTTAATCTATTCATAAAGATGCAAAATGTGACATTTTTATTTCAACTTGGTTCTTGCAATATTGAAACATTTGATGTGTGGTGATACGAAACACCATGAAATTTGTTGTCTTTCTGTTAGCCTTCAGTGATACTACTGCGTGCTGCAGCTCTTAACGTCGAAGGTTAAGGTTATCCAAGTCTCGGTTCAATAAGGAGATGGGTTATTGTTAGAAGCCCTACTGTTTATCAGACTTATATGGTCCACCTCAACTGATCACATGACTACAGTTTAACAATTAGAACTTGAAAGTTGTACTTGTAATCAAAAAGAATATTTAGACAGTTACATCTCAAAGAAATTCATTAGCCAACAAATGTATTGTTTATCCAGAGAGACATTGACATTTGTACAAACTTATATTATGGTACCAAAATAATTTAGTATTTAGTCAACAGGCTGAACTATTTGAATAACCCAAAAGTTAGGTACACCTGAGATGTCAGGTGTACCTAATGTCAAAATATTATAAACATCCTAATAAAAGGAAAAATTAACAAAAGAATGATTGAAAAAAAGATTTAACTGCCCCTTTTTAGTGTCCAAGGATGCTTTGCAGTGCTGTGGATTTGAAAAAACCGAGGAACGAGGCCTCAGGAACCAAGAGGATGAGGTAAAATGAAAGAAGACTGAAGATAGACTTTCCAGAACTCTAGAAATATCCAGAACTATCCCCTATTTTTTTGTATTTTGCCCAATATGAACATAGCAAATGTTTAAACTGAGAAATGTTAATGTAAATGTTTTTATGAACAAAATGACCTCATTCCTAGTTTGATGCGTGCTACGATGGCGCTTCTGGACCATGTTCAAATATGGCTTCGTTTTTGCATGACCGAGCTTTGGTTAGCATCTGCTCATGGCAGTTGTGTTAACTGACTGTGGTTTCTGGAAGTATTCCTGGGTTCATTTAGTAACGTCAATGACACAATCATGCCAATCGTCGATAAAGTGTCATCTGAAGGACCGAAGACCATGAGCATCCAATAAAAGGTCTTTGGCCTTTAAACACAGAGATGTCTCCAGTGTCTGGATCTTTAGATGAGATTTGCAAAGCCTTTGCAATTTGACTTTGAGGAACATTGTTTTTACAATCCTCTACAATCTTTTTACAGACTTCTTCACAGATTGGAGAGCCTCTTCCCATCTTTACTTCTGAGAGACTCTGCCTCTCTAAGACTGTCATGTTATGAGTTGTATGGAGGACCCAAACGCAGGACGATACAGGACACGTGATTTTATTAACTAAAAGACAAAACTGCAAACTTGACTTGCATCTGAAAAACAGGGTGACGGGACAGTGAGGCAGGAACACAGAAGAGAGAAGATGATCCAGCAACAGAAAGGGGAAAGACCAGACTTAAATACACAGAGGGACAAACAAGAGGCAGGTGCAAACAATCAGGACAACACAGGGAAGAAAAGACAGACCTTCAAAGTAAAACAGGAAACAAGGTAGACTAGAGACAGGGAGTTAGACGCCAACCTAACACAGAAGAAAACAAAGAGGAAAAACCAAGAATTCTTGCCATGGCCAACACAGAGCATAACAAAGACATCTGTTCAAAGCTGATCATGTTACAGACCTGATGTTATGGAGCCCCGTTTGGGTCATAATTCAATGAATAAATGAGTCTATTATTATGAAATACAGGCATTTATTACTATGAAATATGTATCCATTATTATGAAATGTTTCCCATTATTATGAAAAAATGTAATTATTATAGATATATTTTTTTATTATTATTTGATCTTAGTTTAATGCATAATAGTTTATTTCAGAATGGCTTTTTTTTTAAAATCTAAGAATGAGTTTTTACATAATTGCTTCTTTTTCCATAAGAATGAGTTTTTGCATTATAATGACATTTTGCCAGTGGGCGGGGCCAGTGGTTGACCTGCACGCTCATTGGCTGATCCTTCTCCATTCAGTTGGTGGGGGACTCTCATCGAGCCTGTTGGCTACCTCTCGGAGTAAGTCAGAAAAGGATCTTTCTCCTGTCGCCATGCCGTCAAAATCAAGTTTTCCCTACATTTTGCGCTACGTTTCTTAGTCGATGTGAACTTTTAACCGTAAACTGAGGTGCATTCTGCCCCCTACTGGCCTGGAGTATATACATTGCACCTCTCGCCCACTATCGATATTCACTGTTCTGTTGCTTATGCCTGAATGAAAGAGCAACCAATCACATAAATGGCTCCGCCCCCTCTGCTGTGATTGACACACAAATCATTCTTATGAAAAACGAAGCCATTAATATGTAAAAGCTCATTCTAATGAAAAATGAAAACATTATCATAATAATAGGAAATATTTCATAATAATAGACTCATTTATTCATTGAATTATGACCCAAACGGAGCTCCATATGATATCAGTTAACTTCATTTTTTGCTAGATCCCAGCTGAATCCTTTTTGAATTTCTTGCATTTTCAGCTATTTGTTGCCCCGATGCTACCTTTTTTGAGACCTGTAGTATACATCAAATTTGAAAAGAGCTCTTTTAGTGGATAAAAGTATAAAATTTCCCAGTTTAAAAATTTATTATACTATCTATGTTCTGTGATGGATAAAATATTGGTTCATGTGATTTGAAAGCGTTTTAGTTTTCATTTTATTAACAACCCAACTTTTTTTGGAATTTGGGTTGCACCAACAACACCAAGCTTTCCTGCAGTTATGTGTACATACAGCATACTCATACATTCCCATATATTCATAACATTGTACGACAGGATTGGTCAGTGACATGCAGCATGTCAAAGCAGTTTTTGCCTTGAAACAACAATGAAAGTTAACCTGTTTACAGCTACACAATATTAACAACATATTTGGCAAGATTATGTTTTTCCTTAGTTTCCTTAGTTTTCTCTGTGCATTTCGCTATAAGTTCATCATTTCAATTACTGGGAAACTAGGACCAGTAATAAGCACATGCTGCTAAGATAAAGCACAGTGCCTTAACTAGCCATTAATAAGGTTGATAGATTCAAAGGAGGAGGTTAGGGGAAAAGTAAAAAAAGGAAATTAAAATGAAACAGACACAAAGATAAAGGGAGAGGTGGAAGTTGGGGAGTTGGGAGTGGCTGAGCAGAAAGGACAGCAGAAGAAGAAAAGAGAAAATCTAACTCCCAGCTCTTGCTCTCTGCCGGTGTGTAATTAAGTTCTGCAGTCTGTCAACATCGCTCTGCTGAACTGGTAATTTATCTGGGCCGGTGCCGAGCAGATCAGAGAAGAGGCATAAGAGGACATAAGAGGCACCGAGAAAAGAAACATAGCAGAGAGGCAGAGGAGGATGCCTCAGGACCAAACATTAACCATTGAACTAAACTGAGAAAAACATTTTTTTTTAACCTGTAAAGCACTTTCATCTGTTTTAGTTGCTTTAAAAAAGTGCTATACAATTAAATTTGACCCTAACCTTGACTTTATTAGGCGTGGCCAATGCGCATATATATATTTGATGTATAAATTATACATCAAAACGTAGGCATTTTTGTCCTCTTTCAGATTATGTGACTTTTGTGTCTGTGTGGTGTTTAGTTTTCTTTCAAATCAACCTAGAGTTCAAGGTGGTCCTTCCCGGCTCCATTCTATTTCAGTGGGGACATTTCTGAATTCTGTCGTCTGACAAAATGTTTCATGATTTTACACTGCCGTAATTTAAAAACCGTAGCCATTTCAGAAACAAAAGATATATCCTTGTAATCCTGAAAGCCTTGTGGCGCTCACGGTTCAAGAATTTTTTCAAGAACTTATTCAGCTTTTGAATTACAGCTGTTTGTTCGGGACATGGAAAATCGGACTTTGACAGAATCAACAGCCTACTGCTCCAGAGGCTAAATTTATACTTTTTAAAACTGCTCTAGTTTAAAAACGGAAAACATTGACGAAATAAGAAATATATCTGTGGGTAGCTGAAACCCTTGTGGCGCTTCCGGTTCAAGAATTTTTTAAAAAACTTATTCAGCTTTTGAATTACAGCTGTTTGTTCAGACACAAAAATCCAGGTTTGGACTAACTGGACACAGTGTAATTAGGGGGTCGCTGGCTCTTCTCTCCCCCTCTCACAGACACACATACACACGCTGGAGGAGCCGCACATATGACTGCCTCCCCTGAAGCCCCGCCCCTTTCTGCCTGTTCTTCAGGCACAGTATATGATATATTATGAGAATGATCACAGCATTGACTCACATATGAGCTTTAGTTCATCCCATTCCTAATCAATATGATGTGGCTCCACCCTTCGCAGCATGAACAGCTTCAACACTCCTAGTAAGTGTGTTTATTGGGGATTTTTGACCATTCTTCCAGAAGTGCATTTCTGAGGTCACACACTGATGTTGGCCCAGAAGGTCAATATCCCAGAAGTCTTCTATCAGGAATTGGTCAGGACTCTGGAGGCCACTCTGGTCACTGCGTTGACGGGCGGCTTAATTGGCAGCTTAATTGGCCACGCCTCAAAATTTCTCCGAAATTTTCTAGTTTCTGATTATTATTTTACTTATTCTATGTTGTTTGAAATTTATTTTCTTATGTTTACTTTTCACAGCAATTCCTAATTTATTTATGTATTTACTTTTTTAGAGTTTAGCACTTTAGATTAGTTTTGTATGATTTATTTTTATGCCATTTGGGTTAGGTAAGGTTGTGGGCATCAGGTGAAAAAAAACAGATAGACCAGCATGCATCTGGGCGGGCCTATAGTTTAGGGTTATCAGTCTGGGATCCAGAGGAGGAGATGCCTAATGATGGATTGTTTTTTTTTTTTTTTTTGTTCTTGTTGTTTTTTACCTGAAAAAAATGAGTAAAACATCAGAAGTACACTTATTTGCATGGGCAGTTTGTTAAACTGACTAAACCATAAGTCGTGGTGCATCTTGGTGATTTCTTGAGTTATGATTGAGCAAAGATCAGCCATGTTCAAGTTTGATTTCTTCACAAACAGTCACTTAGTTTACCAGTAAAGTAAAGTTAGAAGACCTGCATGAGAAGAAATACGTATTAAACAACCATATAATAGGGAAAAGGTGTCATGTTTTGCCGGTGTTAAGGGAAGGAGGACCGAAGAGCAGGAGTTTCAAAAAACACTAAAAAGGGTTTATTTCCCAAAAAACACAAAAACACCAAAATTCATAAATCCTGTAATCCGAAAAACCTTAATCACAAAAAGCCAAAAGTCAAAAACACTAGAGTTCCAAGAACACAAAAATACCAAAGAACAAAACTAAACTTAACTTCTGGAGAAGGATGACGACAGAGAAACGAAGACGAAATGGAGCTTAAATAAAGACTTAAATACACAGAGGAACAAACGAGAGGCAGGTGCAGGGAATCAGGGTAACAAGAGGGAGGAAGCAAAGCTTAAAACAATGAAGACAAGACAGACCTTTCAAAGTAAAACAGGAACCACTAAAGACGGGGAGAGACGCTGCCATGGCAACCAGGACATGACAAAAGGGGCACATAAAAAGATACATTCAGTCATGCAACAAGCCACACCCACATTCAGTTTTGAGGAAATCCTAAGAAACTGCTGGACTAAAAGAGCACAAATGTGTTTGTCTGTGTGTTTATACGACTGTGAAACCACAGTGATGCATAGCTGTGTATTTACAATGTAATTATCATTGATTAATGTGTGCACATGAATGCATTTGTGTGCAAGCATTTGCATCTGTATCAGGTTTACTCACCTGGGGAGACTAACTATTGGCATATTAATTAGACTGGATGATATATTCACCTATTAAGATCAAAGCAAATTTATGAGGTCGTATGTGGTACACACTACAGTATTTACCCACTACCTTACTGCTTTTGTGTTTATTTCACTGCTTTTAATACATTATCTATTTTAATTGTACATATATAAATAAAGAAAGAAGAAGAAGAAGAGTTACATGCTTGTTACAGATTAGTTGAACTTTGTAATATATGCAAACAACCTTTAAAAATGATCACACAGTCCTACAAGGAATATGTTCAAAGTTTTGACATTAAGATAATACATTTGCACCATCTGTACTTTAGGTTAAAAGCTGTAGTTGTGAGGAATTTCATGCGTAAACTAGCTAATAGCCTCCCAGATTTATCTCCATACTTAACACACGGATATCAGAGCGGCTTGTAAAGTTACTATAGAGCCCATTTCAGACACGTACAGCTTTCTATTAATAATGCTGACAACTGAAATAGTCAATTTCATGTCTGAATGAGCTTCTTGGTGCTTTTCTGTAACGTTTTCGCGATGGTATCTTAGTAGGTCAACGCTGGCAACACACACTTTAAACCCAACAGAAATACTGGAGCAGTCCCAGTTATATACTGGGCTAATTTAGCATCAAATTAACAGTTGATCAGAGTTTAATTCAACTTTAATTCAACTTGCAGATGGATTTTCTATAATAACTAGACACAACACTTTTGTTATTTTTTCAGTTTTTCAGCCAAAATATTAAGAAAAAACTATTCTTATTAGTATTTGAGCTGCAGCTTCTGCTTGTTTTCAGTTGCTCCGATCTACCACCACTGAACATCATGCAGTTTACTTTTTTTAAGATAAACAATGCTTTATTGTCATTGTAAGTTAGTACAGTGTTTTTTTTTTGTTTTTTATTTTTTTTTATAAATTTACAGGTCTTTGTCATGCATTCACAGTTTCTCTTAAGTTGCAATTCAGTGTGACATTTAGAATTTTTTCAAATTCATGTTCTTCATTTTTTTTTTTCTTTTCATCACAGTTCAGGGAAATCCTTCAGCTCTCAGCATTCACATCTGCATTTTCACAGGAAATGCACTCTTGTAGTTTATTTTATTTTATTTTCAAGATGCATTTATTTTTTTTGTACAGCCTTTGGCCAGTTTAGAATGACACAAAGTCTGTCATAGTTCTTCCCCTGTTAACCATGGTTAATCACTGCTTTGCAAAAAACGGGCTTCACAGGCAAAGATATCGCTGCTAGCAAGATTGCATCTAAATCAACCATTGATCAGATCATCAAGAATTTCAGGGAGAGAGGTTCAATGATTATGAAGAAGAATTCGAGGTGCTCATAAAAGTCCAGCGAGTGTTTGCTGATGAACGGCAGCCGGCAGGTGTGAGTGAATCTGGATGTAGAGAGGAAAAGCATTAGCATCAGTCTTGTGTCATCCCAACACTAAAACATCCTCAAACCATTTATCTGTGAGGTTGCTTTTCAGTCAAGTGGGTTCACTCACACCTTTTCCTAAGAACGCAGTCATGAATAATGAACGGCACTAAAACATCCCCTGAGAGCAACTTCTTCCAACCATCAATGAACAGTTTGATAATGAACAATGCTTTTTTCAGCATAATGGAGCACTTTGCCATAAAGCAAATGTGATAACTAAGTGGCTTCGGGGGGAAAGCACATAAAAATTTTGGGTCCATGGCCAGGAAACTCCGCAGGCCTTAATCCCATTAAGAACCCATAAATTCTGATAAACTCCAAGCATTGATTATGCAGGAACAGGCTGCCATCAGTCAGGATGTGGACTGACTGACAAGAGTCAACACTGCAAATATTGACTAGTAATCAATAAAAAGCCTTTGACATTTGTGAATTACTTATAATTATATTTCAGTATACAATAATAAAATCTGGTAAAAAAGATTTAAAAACACAAAACCTTTGGCCACAGCTGGAGACCTACAGTGTGTTTCCACATTATCTTAGAGAGAAGAAGGTTTATCCCGGCAATTCTTCGAAATAAGACATACTTGTGAAGTACTTTTTTGATTGCTGACTAAGACCAATATAAGCTATGGCTTACCTATGTTAAAGCTATGGCTAAGACTTAATTCGATTATGGCCCAGGTCTGATTAAAAAAAAAAAAAAAAAAAAAAAAAAAAAAAATCAGATTTGAAGTCATTTGTGCTGTTCAGGCTTTCAGAAAAATAGGATGTGAGGAAAGAAAAATATTTGGTCCATTCTTTCTGGAAGTCTGGTTATAGCTTTAATTCCTATGTAAGTATATCAGCATTTTTGTTTATTTAGTTTTTCTTATGCTTTTAAGTTAAACTCTCTACAGATTGGGGTTTCATGGCAATCTTTGTATCATTGATGTTGTTTTTATTTTTTATTTTTCTGAATCTTTGTGTCCTTGCTTGGCCACTCTCTCTATTTCCCCTATGTTCATTTTTAACAGCATTTGACAGGGAATCTTTAGCTCCATAATGAAAAGCAGCAGAACAGCAATATATACCATCACTGTCTATTAGTGTCCTTAGATAAAAGACCTGCTCATAAGTGAGACTTTTTTATGGCCTTTTAAATCTGCTTAGAGTATATAAGTGTGTCAGAAATGCTTTTAAGATACAGGACTGCTGATGAATAGCCTATTTAAGTTTAAATGTGGTTTGAAATAGATTGCTTGCACACATATATTTTTCTATCACTCTCTTTTCTTCTTTTTGCATTTTGAAACAGTATTTAGAACCTTTTTAAGATCCAACAGTGCAAAATGTAAATTCTTGCAATTTTTCAATTGGTCTCCAAATTTTGATAAGGTGTGTATATCAACTGTTCAACACAATAAATGTGACAAACTATGTCTCCATCACCCCCTCATGTCGTTTATTGGGCTAATCACTTTTCAATATCTTAATAATAACCTTCGGAGCTAAATATACTTTATTTACTCTACTGGACAGGTTCCAGCCCCTTTCAATCCTGAAAAGGACAAAGATGGATGAATATAATCAAGTGTTATTAGGTTCATTTCCAGGGTTCCATGGTAGTCCTACGGGGCCTAAAGCCTTGGCTCATGTCACCATTGCAAGGAACTCCTATGTACCTGTTGTAGGACAGGTACTCAGAGTGGCCCAGAAAAGGTGCTGGATGGGGTGGTGGTGGTGATGACATTCAGCCGCCTACTGTCCCCTTCACAAACGAATCATCTATTCTCATTCAACATCATCATTATGCATAATACAAACATCCAATATAAACTCTGCAACCATCTGAGCTTCTCCAATGTTTCCTCATCATTTCAGTTTGTTTGTTTTCTTCTATGTCAGGGGTATTCAATTAAAAGTCACCGAGGTCCAGTTACTAAATTTTGCCTAAGTAGAAAGTCCGAGCCAAACTACGTATTTTGAAAAAGTAACTTATTTTTATTTTAACTTCAAATGCAGGAAATATTCCAACACATTCCATATATTTTATCATAAATAAAAGCAGTCCCATGCATTTAAATAAGTTTAAGGCTTTTATTTCAAATCAACCAAAAGGGAAACATCAGAATAAAATTAATAATAGTTCAAGTCCAAACCTGAAGAATTAAAGGCCTCTTCAAGTAAAAAAAAAAATTAAACCCTAAAAAAAACTAAAAAGTGCAAAAAAGGGTGTTGACTTTTTCATAAAACATTTTTCTCTGAATTGTCCTTTCTTCTTGAATTAAAGGCCGCTTTAAGTAAAAAGTTAAACTCATCTACATTCAGGAAACATTAACTAAAAAGTGCAAAAAAAAGTGCTGTGTTTTGTCTCATAGTGGCGCTTCACACTTTGAATCAGTGTCACGCTCTCAGAGTTTATGAGGCAGACAAACGTTTTTTAGTGTCTACCTTTCTTTTCTTCGTCATGATGTCTCCGTGGTATCTACTTTGCTTTCTTGCTGCGCTGTTGCTAACGTCAGTGCCTAAGTTTGTACTTGTGTGACTGATTTTAGGTTTGCTGGGAATAATGTAGGTGTGGTTTGGTTTGGGGGTGCAATGAATTCTGGGGATCTAATCTTGGTTTGCACGGAGAATTTGCACGTGGCCGCTGTATTCTAGTTGATGCGATGTCAGAGACGGACTTCGGCCATGTGTGGCTACGTTTCCAAGCTACATCTCTGACTACCAGCTAGATTAGCGTATTTACTGAAGTAGCAGCACCCGCTGTAAATATCCACGGTCGTTCAGAACCGCTATGTGAAAATGACACTACTTATTTTTTGCATTGGTCACGGATCCGGTCAGAACCATCTCATTGTCTTCTATGTCTTTGTCTTTAATCATCTTTGCTCTTCTTCTATTTATTTGAGGTTTACAACCAACAAAAGTGGTACGTTTCCGCCAACAGCTGGTACGGAACGGTAATTTACATGCAACTGGCTATGTCACCATAAATGGAGACACGACAGCCAAATGAACTAAGGAAGAGACTGCCCCCTGCTGGTTTTACACCAGACCCGTTCTGATTGAACAACAAAAATTTTGATTAAGTTTTTCCACTGATATTTTTACGACTGTTTTTTCCTCAAACCATTGCCAGGATATCTTCCTCATATAAGCAAGACAAAACTGTTGTGTTCACTGTAGGGGGACACACATCCACATGACTGCATGGTCTGATATATGTGTGTTTTCACATACATGAACAGAAACACACAAGTCAACTAAACTACTGTCTGAACGTATATGTATTTTTTTTTAATTTTTTTTTTGTTATGTTATATGTATTTGTATGTTTTTATTCTAGGCAATTAATATCTTGCCCAGGGACTACAGTTGAAAATTAGCTAATCAGCTATAAACTGGCTCATTTACAGAAATGTTCATTAATGTGCATTGTCCCTGAACAAATAAAATTGAATTAAAAATTAAAAATTAAGAATGTTGAAACCCCCGTGGTCCAATTCTGCAGCGGCTTTGCTTCTTTGTGCGACCTCCAGTTCCACAGGCGCCGTTTCTTGGTGGAAACGCCTGCTCAGATGGAATTGTGGGAGATTACAAGGTTTTGAGATCACATGATTGTTTCACAGAAGTCTTCTCGTTTAAAGGTGTATATCTCGTCATGTCATTTTCTTTCTAGAATAATACATTCAGAATGGACGAATGGTGTCAAAGATGTACTTTTTGATTTATAAACTGACCCTCTCTTGGTACGTGGCCCTAGCCTTTCTTTCATAGACTCCATATTCACACATGCACACGTTGACATACACACCCACACGTATGGAGACAATAAACTCCATTTTCTTGGTGTGTCTTGTACTGCAGCGCTGTTATTGAGGAGCTGAGAGGCTCATTGAAAGTGAGACCGAAGAGGCGGCCGGTTTGATAGAGACACTATAGCACATTTAACAGAGAGAGAGAGAACCAAAAATTGATTGTGCAGCTGAATGTGACCTCAGTGTTCCTCGGGATGAAGATGAACAGAGAATTACTTCTCAGGAACTATATGACAGCCTGTTTGCAGTCATTTAATAAAGAATCAAATGCCTTAAAATTAACTGCCAGACCAAATAAAAGGGGAAAAAAGTCACAAATACTTCATGGGGCTATATTTTAATATGTCATGAATCTGTCATGCTTTGATGAGATAATACGGTGTCATAGCCTTTACTTCCCTCCAGAGCTACAATAGTTATTTTTGCCTTGGTGTGGGCGTGGGGTTGCCACGACACAGCTGGATGTGTAAGATCTTATCCAAAAGACCGTCAACAGGGTTCAGGTCATGTGCTCATGCAACTGTCTTCCACAATTGCAATCCAATGAATCTTGGCATTATCAATTATTCGATCATTTTCACTTTGTCAGCTAACCTTTTCTTTTTTTTCTCTTTTGGATCACACAATGTTGCTGAACTTAGACCTGACTAGGCTTGGGCGGTATTACGGTAATACCGTATACTTCCGGTATTCAAAAATAGCAGCGGTATCAGTTTCAATACCGTCATAAAAACATTAATTTATTTAAAATCATTAATTTAGCCTCTGAATTGACTTCTGTGGTTTAAAGTTTAGTTTCTCTCCTGTATCGCTGTGTTTTCTGCTTTATTTTACCGTTTATTCATGTTCGCTTGCAGCTGATCTCGGTTTGACTCGTCCTGTTAAGGTACTGACGATGAAAACAACACTTCCTGAGTTTGCTGCTTTAAAATAAGAGCTTTTAATTAAACTAATAGTGTTGGACTTTTATGTTGAGGAATTTTTAGGAAGTGAAACGTCCGGCATCACACACATTACTGTAAAGCGCGTTTCAGCAAACACACATCTCGGCGGCATTTCCTTGGCAGGAACAGTAAAAACTACAGTGAAAAGCAAGAAATACACAAATAAATAACAACTGTAGTTGAGCCAACTTTATATTGAAGCACTGAACTGCTGTTTCGAGGTAAACTCGCCTCTGTTTTTTCAGGCGGGTCAACGCTGGGAATAGGACAGCGGCGTAAAGCCCTGCGGCGTCGCGGTTGGGGTTCATAATGGGGGCGGCTGTTTTGAAGCGCGGTGTCCGCCGGTGGTGTGTCTTCGCCTTAATAGTCGCGGGAATACCGTATACCCCGGTTAAATGTGAGGGAAGGTTGATGGTATCAACAACCAACCAAGAAAACCCCTAAATCACAATACTGCCCCTCCACAGCCTGGTACAGTGGGCAAAAGGCGTGATCCACTGTTCTGAGCCTGATGTACCCCTCAATTTGAAACAGGATAAACAGCACAACATGTTTTTCACTGGAGTCAAACCCCAATGCTCCCTACCAACTTGATGCCTTTATTTTTTTAGCCTCACAACTAAGTGATGTCATTGAAGTTGATAAGCTGTTTAGACCCCAAAACATGAGGTCTCTTTGTGATTATGTGCAGAAAGTCTCTTACTCTCACTATTAAACGCTGCTGTAAGCTCTACTGTTGATTTTCTTTGAAGAAAGTTTTATTCCAACTACATTTAATTTCCAAAGCTGATGGTTCACCACTGGCTTTAGTGCTTTAGTGACACTTCGTAACCCAATTTCAGTATTTTCAGCAGTCTTCTTTTTTGTTTTGTTTGCCTTCAAGCAGACAGGTTGATCCTTCTGACCCATGGTAAAAAAAAAATTAAAAAAAAGATCTCAAAGACCAAAGACGATATCTTTCATAAAGGTTGTTTTAGGACTGAGAAACTACTGGTTAAAACTGGTTAAACTGCATGTTGCCAGCTAAAACATCAATTAAATACATTCCAGTGGACAGTTGTCACTTTTTTTTGCTTATCTAGGTGTTTCTTTTCTTTTTTTTTTCAAACAAAGTTCTACATAAACATCCTCAGTATGTTTTTTTTACTGTCTAGATTGACAGAATTATGGTGATAAAATGTCAAGATAATGACTAAATTCAAATGAAATCTAAATCAGCTGAAACTTCAAACAAGAAAAAAAGAGAAATTCACAATGAATCATGATTAGATTTAACATTTAGATTTAGATTTAATATTTACATTTAACATTTAGGATTTAGATTTAACATTTAGATTTAGATTTAATATTTAGATTCAACATTTAGATATAGATTTAACATTTAGATTTAGATTTACCATTTAGATTTAGCATTTAATATTTAGATTTAACATTTAGATTTAGATTTAATATTTACATTTAACATTTAGGATTTAGATTTAACATTTAGATTTAGATTTACCATTTAGATTTAGCATTTAATATTTAGATTTAACATTTAGCATTTAGATTTAGATTTAACATTTAGATTTAGATTTAATATTTAGATTTAACATTTAGATATAGATTTAACATTTAGATTTAACATTTAGATTTAGATTTAATATTTAGATTTAACATTTAACATTAAGATTTAGATTCAATATTTAGATTAAGATGTAACATTTAGATTTAGATTTGATATTTAGATTTAACATTTAACATTTAGATTAAGATTTAATATTTAGATTTAGATTTAACATTTAGATTTAACATTCAACATTTAGGTTTAGATTTAACATTTAGATTTAGATTTAGCATTTAGATTTAATATTTGACATTTAGATTTAGATTTAACATTTAGATTTAGATTAACATTTAACATTTTTAGATTTAGATTTAGATTTACATTTAAATTTAGATTTATTTAGATTTAGATTTAGATTTACATTTAGATTTAGATTTAATATTTAGATTTAACATTTAATATTTAGATTTAGATTTAACATTTAGATTTAGATTTAACATTTAACATTTAGATTTAACATTTCATTTTTGTTCAAATATAACAAAATTTTTAAATAATTTATGTCTCAAATGTGTGTAAAATGAGCTAATATTGAAAATATATCAGTTTGAAAACTGTAATCAAGTTTTTACATTCGGCACCCCATACAGACGCATAAACCAGCCTTTGGTTTGGATGACACACTGGTTGAGTATGGAAGTGTTTAGGAGAGAGAGAGAGAGGGGAGGAAGCTGATAGTTATTTTCATGAATATGGGTCATATCCAGAGCTGTAAAAACTACAGAGGAAAAACGTGGACAAGCCACACTGTGAAGATCAGAAAACATGGTTACAGTTTGTGAGCAGCGGTGTGGTTTCACGCCGAGAAAGAGCATTACAGATGTAGCGTTTGCTTAGAGAATGCTGATGGAGCGGTACAAAGAAGGTCAGGAGTAGTTGCAGCATCTCTTTGCAGATTTAGAGAAACTGTTTGCACGAGGAAGTGACAGAAAAGTAGTTTGAGTCATCAACTGCAGGAAGACATATTTGTGTAAATATATGGGAGACAGGTGGGAACAGTGGTGATGCAAGGAGTAGCAGCCAGAGGGAAAGGTTTACAAGATGATAGCGTGACCAACCCTTGTCTATGGCTTGAAGCCATGCACAGCACCGCTGACCGAGATACACGAAATCTAGCTGGAGGTGGCAGAATTGAAGATGTTGAGATTTTCATCGGGGCTGACATGGATGGGGAGGATAAAAATCAGCACATCAGAGAACAGCCAAGCATCTTAGAGATAAAATAAGAAAGGCTAGATTGAGATGGTTTGGACAACTAAAGAGGAGGGATAGTGGTTGAATGATAGTGGAGATGGAGCTGCCATGCAGGGAAAAAAAAAAGGTTAGTCCAAAGGAGAGATTTCAGGATGTGGTGAAAGAGAATGTAAAGAAAATGAAATGCAGTGGGTTGGTGTGACAGATGAAGATACTGAATGAATGAATGGTAGACAATAACAAACTTATCTGGCACCTTTCTATTCCGGGAAACTCTCAAGGTGCTTTTACAATGCAAAACAGCTCCCTCTCTCTCTCTCTCTCTCTCTCTCTCTCTCTCTCTCTCTCACTCACAGAAACTATTCATCCATTATCCATACCCGTTTAATCCTATTTTAGGGTCATGGGATCCAGTGGGGCTTATCCCAGCTCTCTTTGGACGAAAGGCAGGAGTCCACCTGGACAGGTCACCAGTCCATCTCAGGGCCACATGCACACTCACAATCACTTCTACGGGCAATTAAGAACCACCAGTTAACCTGACATGCATGTCTTTGGACTGTGGGAGGAAGCTGGAAAACCAAGGAGGTTATGTTTTTGCTGGTGTTTATCTGTCTGTCTGTCTGTGTACAAGATAACTCAAAAAGTCATGGATGGAGTTTGATTAAATTTTCAGGAGTTGTCAGAAATGTGAAAAGGAAGAACTGATTTCATTTTGGCTATGATCTGGAAGAAATCCTGGATTCTGGATCACTTTCAAATTTTTGATAGCATTGCGGTCAATGGGGCCGAACATTTTGTTTCTCAATATCTCCGTTAATTATTGCCCAAAACTCATGAAATTTGACTCAGAGATTGACAGTGGGAACCTCTATCAAATTTCAAAGGCTGATCCGGATCTGATCCAGAATGCAGATTTTATTGCAATCTGTAAATCGCTATATGGGGGAATTGTTGCACTTGGCGGAGATCTGCGCTCTCTGAGTGCTTTTCTAGTGTTAATGATGTTTCTTCCAGTCAGACAAGTGTCTGCTTTGGCATCCCTTGCTAGGATTCAGTGCTAGGACTGGTCCTCTTCACTCCATACTTCCTTTGGGAAATATCAAGAATCATGGCATACATTTTCAATGCTATGCTGATGATACGCAGCTGTATTTATGCATGAAGCCAGATGAAACATGTCTGAAGGACATTAAGACCTGGATGTTCACAAACATTTTGCTTTTAAATTCTGATAAAACTGAGGTTATTGTATTTGGTCATTATATTTAGTCCCATTGTATTTAGGAACAGATTAGCAGTTAGCTTCACTATATCGGATTCCGGTTCAACTTGAATTCAAAATTCTGTTACGCACATATAAGGCCATTAATGGCCAAGCTCCTCATTATTTACAAGACCCGATAATGCCTTATGCTCCTAATAAAGGTTTACTTGAAGTTACTAGAATATCCAAAAGCAGATTTGGAGGACGGGCCTTCTGCTATCAGACACCTTTAATATGGAACCAGCTACTAGTTAGGGTTCAGGAGTCTGATACCATTTTCACCTTTAAAGCTTAACTTAAAACATTTCTTTTTAGTAAAACCTATAGTTAGTCTAAATAATAGTGTGTTAGGGCCAATAGTCATACCTACAGTTATTGGAGTGGCTGAAGCCAAGACTAGGTCTAAAACATAGCCTCGTCATAGCTATGGTGCTATAGCGCTATGCTGCTGTAGCGCTATGCTGCTATAGCGCTATGCTGCTACATGGCATTGATGGTAGAGTGACCAAGAGTGATGTGACATGAAAATGTTTAAATGAACAGGAAGTCCAGACTGAGCGTTAATGGAACACATAGTGTTCTGAGTTCTGTCAATGTGACAGCAGCGTCAGAGTCAGAGGTGGAGAGACATCTCCACTGTCTTTAGAGCGTTGAGCTCAAGGCTGTTCTGGCTGCACCAGGTCACCAGGTGGTCAACCTCCCACCTGTAGGCGGACTCGTCACCATCAGAGATGAGTCCGATGAGGGTGGTGTCACCTGCAAACTTCAGGAGCTTGACGGACTGGTGACTGGAGGTGCAGCTGTTAGTGTACAGGGAGAAGAGCACAGTCCTGGGGGGATCCAGTACTGACCAGCTTCACATACTGTTTCCTGTCAGACAGGAAGTCTGTGATCCACCTGCAGGTGGAGTCAGGTACGCTCAGCTGGGAGAGCTTCTCCTGTAGCAGAGTAGGGATGATGGTGTTAAAAGCAGAGCTGAAATCCACAAACAGGATCCTGGCGTAGGTTCCTGAGGAGTCCAGGTTACCTTTGCTAAAGTCTCCAAGGACAATAACTAAAGAGTCCAGGTTGGCCCGCTCCACACACAGTATCTGGTATACACTGTCTGCTCTGCTGTCGGCCTGAGGCGGGATGGAGACACCGACCAGTATGAATGAAGCGAACTCCCGGGGAGAATAAAACGGCTTACAGTTGATGAAGAAAGATTCCAGGTCAGGAGAACAGAGCTGCTGGATCGTTGTTACATCGTTGCACCAACCGCTGTTGACGTAGAAACAGATTCCTTCACCTTTAGTTTTGCCGGAAAGTTCTGTGTTTCTGTCCGCGCGGTAGAGTTGGAAGCCCGCCAGCTGCAGTGCAGAGTTCGGTATTAATCCACCCAGCCACGTCTCCGTGAAGCACAAAACCACAGATGAAGAAAAGTCCCTGTTTTTGCCCAACAGCAGTTGCAGTTCTTCCACTTTGTTGGGCAGTGAGCGCACGTTAGAGAGAAATATTCCCGGAAGTGCTGTACAATGCCGGCGTTTCACTGCGTGCGCAAAGGTGAGCGCACCTTTGACCAGAATGTCCCAAATTTCCAGAGTTGGGAGCAGAAAACTAGGAAATAAATCCTCTGGAGTTGTTGCCCTGATGTACATGAGCTCTTCTCTCGTGAAGGAGCTCCGGGTACCATCGCAAAAAAAGGTTAAAGCAGTTAAAGCACAAAGCAAAACAAAACAACGCGCACCAACACACCGAGGCAGCGGTCCGTGGCGCCATCTTGGATAGAAGATCCAGTTTTTAGGATCACTGTTTTGATGCATCGCCCAATGTCTACCAAGCGTTAGCTAGGAGGCAGCAATTTAGACATTATCATGCAGGATATTTTGTTAAATTTGGGTATTTGGTCTCTCCTTGACTGTGACGGACTCGCCAGTCCATCACAGTCAAGAAGAGACCAGACCAAAAGACTTTTGCTTTAAGAGAGCTGGGATCAGCTCCAGCAGATTCCCGTGACCCTTGGACTAAACACCTGTGGATAATGGATGGATGGATGGATGGATGGATGGATGGATGGATGGATGGATGAATGGATTCTCCTTGAGGCCCTGAGGCATAAGGCCCTTATAATGATGGTCCCTCCACCACATTTCATCAGAAGATATTTGGATGTTTGCGTTACCCTTTTTCCACCTTACAATTTTTTACCACACAAATAAAATTTTAATTTCATTAGTCAATTAAACATTTTCCCAGTAAAGTTACAGAGTTCTTTTAGGAAAACTTAAGGCACGCAGAAATACGTTAACCTGGTGAGTAGTCTCGCACACTGAAAAACTAAAATATTTTTAATAGATGAATTTTGACGAAATATACAGAATATATATTAGAAGATATATAGATTGAACAGTTACCAGAGGACCACACATGTGCATGTGCATATCTTGAGACACTAATTAATTCCTCTTTTATTCAGAATTAAAGTTAAATCCGAATAAAAGTTACCATGTAAACACCTAATTCCATATGAAAATGTCCATTCCGAATTAAACTTAATTCCGAAGTAAGTGGCTGGTTTATTCAGATTTTAATTCTGAATTAAATAATTCTGCAGTCATGTATACACTCATTCCACTTTAAATTAATTCCCATCTTTCTGCACATGCTAGTTCTCTTGCCCGTCTGTCGCGATGACGCTTATATTCTGCGCTGGGCTTGTTTTTGAAACAAAGTTTCAAGATGGCAGCACGCAGTAAACGGTGTTCAAGAGCAGAGATGATTTATTTAATAAATAGCTTGGAGGAACTGGAAATAACTAAAAGAACAGATGGCAGGAAACATAAAAATTCTGAGCTTTTCAAAGTTGTATCGGCTAGGTTAAATTAAGGTTTCGCAGATAGAGACGCCACCCAGGTCAAAAATAAGTGGAATGTTGTTGCTAACCGAGTTGTTGCTAAGTTTGTTTTCTTCCGGTAGATGTAAAGACGTCCGCCCCCCCCCCATCCAATCAGAACTCTTCCCAACCCCCAGACCTTAAGCAGAATTGGATAAAGCCGAACAAACGTGTTTTCCATGTAAACCTCAATTCGGAATTACTATTTCCATGTAAACTCGAAGGAAAATAGTTTAATTCGGAATTATTTAATTCGGAATTATTAATTCCGAATTAAAAAACATCATGTAACTGTGGCCTATGTGTAGTGTTGTAACCATTATCAGCATAAACACACCACACATATCCTCACACACAAACAAACCATAGTACATGCTCTTTCATTTTGAACCCAAGATTCCATTTAATGTTGGAAAAAGCTTTAGGTTAGGGCACTAAAACACTGACTTCTTTATTGTATGTGTGCATGTTTGTTTGTGTGCCAGTTTGGACGCCAGTGTGAGAGTAGTAGGTTTTTGTAGGTTTTGCCCTCAAGTCTAATTGACTTTTCAAGGAGCTCCTATCTTTTAAATGAGTGGTGGTCTACGGGTGTGTATGTGTGTGTGTTTGTGTTTCTGTATGAGGTTTTAGAGGTGACCATTGTAGTTACATTAGTGCTACGCCCCCGGCTCGAGAGGGAAAGGAGACGCAACATAAACCAGATGTAATTGGTAAAAAAAAAAAAATGAAAGAAAGTTATTTAGTAAATGCAGAGAAAATTATAAAAGTATAATCGGTACAACAAGAAACAGACCTAAGACCGCAACATTTAGTGTTTAGTGTCTTTTACCTTAAAAACATGCTCGTTATTGTACCCATACATTTGCCATTTGCCTATCTTTATTTATAAAACACTTTTCATACAATCTGTGCAGCACAAAGTGCTTTACTGGTGTAAAATAAAAGCAACAGAAATAGTATTTAAAAAAAACAAAGTCTTGTACAGAAGGCAGAAAAACTTTCACAGATGATTTATAAACTTAAAAAAAAATACACATATATAAACTTTACATGTTTTGTTGGTGTCTTTGAAGTGATTTGGAAAATTAAAAGTATGTTTCTGTGTATGGACCATTTGAGTGACAAGCTGCATTTATTTTAACTCCGGTCAACAAACCTCTTATTGCAGTTTCCAATTTCACTCTTCATAGTGCTCCATTAACAGAGGATAAAACCATAGTACTGGTCAAAAAAAAAAAAAAAAAAAAAAAAACATTTTCCCTACCTGTATAATTTCATTTTTCAAACAACAGAAGCAGCTGAGCACAGCATGAGTGCTTGTTGCTATAAAATGAAATGTCACACTGGGGCATCAAAGAGGTTTTAGACAAGTGGGCCACCTAGAAAACTTCAGGAGAGATGAGGAAGCTGAGGGGAAACGCTGTAAGAGATGTGACAGAGTCACCACACAGGTACAAGAAGTCATTAAAATAGCAATCTTGTTCTGTGTCAAAGGATGTGAACACACACAGTTATTGAACGGTAGAATGAGGAGATGTGAATGCATGCATGAAAAAAGCAAACTTACATGCACTATTGCAAAGTGCATGTGATTAAACTTTTTGAATTTGGTCATAAGAGTCAAGAGACTATGCCCATTTCTATGGAGCCCCGTTTGGGTCATAATTCACTGAATAAATGAGTCTATTATTATGAAATACAGGCATTTATTATTATGAAATAGTTCCCATTATTATGATTAATGATTTAGTTTTTTATAAGAATGAGCTTTTACATAATAATGGATTTGTTTTTCATAAGAATGATTTGTGTGTCAATTACAGCAGAGAGGGCGGAGCCATTTATGTGATTGGCTGCTCTTTCATTCAGGCATAAGCAACAGAACAGTGAATATCGATAGTGGGCGAGAGGTGCAATGTATATACTCCAGGCCAGTAGGGGGGGCAGAATGCACCTCAGTTTACGGTTAAAAGTTGACATCGACTAAGAAACGTCAAGGTTTCCCGTAGCTCAGTCCAAGCTAGCCATAGCTACAATCGGACTAGGAAGCGCACCTTGATGACGCCCCGGCCCGCTGCTAACGGGACCTCACGGCCAAAACTAGTCGATGTCAGAGCGTAGAATGGAGAAGGATCAGCCAATGAGCGTGCAGGTCAACCACTGGTCCCGCCCACTGGCAAAATGTCATTATTATGGAAAAGCTCATTCTTATGAAAAAGGAAGCAATTATGTAAAAACTCGTTCTTAGATTAAAAAAAAGCCATTCAGAAATATATTATATATAATATATTATATTATAATATATAATATATATAATATATTTCATAATAATTATATTTTTTTCATAATAATGGATACATATTTCATAATAATAAATGCCTGTATTTCATAATAATAGACTCATTTATTCATTGAATTATGATCCAAACGGGGCTCCATACATTTCATCCATAGGCTTATACTCGTGTGCTACAGCATAAAGGTTATAAACGCAATCTTAACCTTCAGCTCTGTGAGGTGAATTAGTCATAATCACAGAAAACTGAAGTGAGTTGAACTTACTGTTGCAAAAGAAAGGGCAAAAAAAGGGGGAACAAAGGGGGAAAAAATAGAAAAAAAGGATCTTATTACTCCAACTGAGAGAGGTAAGTGAGAAAGTAGGTAGAAAAGACAATGTTAGGGAGGTAAAAAAAAAAAAAAATTGAACAATGGCCAAAAGTGAGTGAAAGGTATGAAGAAGAGGAAGGTGCTAAATTTACATAAAGACCCTGTCTTCACAACCCAGGGTCATTTTGACACCCGACAAGGTGTAGAGAAAGGAGTCATTTGAACGTCCTTAAGGGAGGAACAGAATTAATGTGATGTTAATGTCATGGTTTGCAGCAGACTGAGGGAGCAGGAGTTTGAAATGAAAAGGTAGTGACGGGTCCAGCAACACCGATGCGTCCAGCTCAGAGAGCAACACCTGTGTCGGTACGTGTTTCGCTTTAAGAAAGTCACATGACCGATACAGGTACTGTATCGAACTGACAGTGACGCGCCAAACTGTGTTTATCTGTCGACAGGATGCATCTGCCAAAAGAATCTCCAATCTTTGGTCACATGTCGTCAAAATCGGCAATAATAAGCTAAAAGAAAGTTTCCAGCGTATGGCACAATTTCGATCTCATGTCAGAAAATAAGGTATTTGTTTTAATTACCATGTTTCGTCCAATTCCCCTCAAAGTTCCCACTTGATCTATCTGAATACAAATTCATTCCAAAGTGACTCTTAGTTTGCTATTAATATTATTTTCTGCAGGTCAAATGTTGAATTTGCTCGACAGAGCTTTCATATTTGAACAAGTCCACCTCAGTGCTGAGACACTACAGGTCCAGATACACCAGGATGATCTCAGCTACACGGCCATTCTACAACTTATTCACAGTTGCTTTATTGATAATTAACTCCTCTGAATTTATTCTTTACTTATTTTTTTAACCATTAAGCTTCCAGGAAGCAGATGCTGGATGAAGCTCTGCTGAATTTCCTCCTGAAGGACTGCAGCCCCTCAGCATTGTGGAGACTGAAGGGTTCAGGGAACTGGTCCAGGTCCCAGGATCCTTTGAGATACTGGGACAACCAAATACATTGGAAAAACATATTTTTTTAATAAAAATTTGTTAAAAAAAAAAAAAAAAAAAAAAATTCAGTCCACAAGTATCTTCATTCACAAACACGGTCACTTCGATTTTCAAGTTATGATACATGTATCTATATCTAAAGATATCAAAGATACTTTAAATTCAGATATGCAATGATGCAATGACTTATATTTTATTATTGCATACCGGGTCATCGTGGTGTCAGTTGAGTCTGGCAACTCGGTTCTGCTTCTCAACGCTGATTTAAAGCACCAGCTGTGTCATTTTTTTTTCTCTTTGACTTATTGCCGCATCAAAGACCAGTCCATGAGATTGGTGAAATTGCTTTATAAATAAAAAGTCAAAATGTGTCTCTACTTCTGAATTTAACATTTCTATTTTGATACTTTCACACATGTGCTCCATAGAATTTTGGTTCGGTGAAATTATCTTTCCCTCCCTCCACACTGATTTAGCTCATCCATTATCTTTTCTCTGAGCTTTTTTTAAATTTATTTTATTTTATTACATATACAGTCTTATCTTGTTGGCGTACGTCTTTAAGGCTTAATTATAAAGTCAACTCTTTGGTATCAAATTCAGCTCAGTTCCAGAATATGAGTCTGGACCTACCAAGAATCAAAAGACTTCTTCAAAAGCGTTCATTCTTCAAACAAGGTATGGAGAAGTATTTTAGAGTGAATTTGCTCCCTTAAGGAAATTCTAAATCAAGTCAAGACTGTTATTCTGGTCATAATGGCCAAATCTGCACTGTTTGGACACGTCCCTGCAAGGCAAGTTCTGTTTGTATCTTAAATAGCCCCCTGACCCCAATCTGAACTTAGATCATCATTTGTGGGGGAGGTGAAGGCTACTGCATTTTTAAGCCTTTGTTTTTCATGAAATATTCAGTCTCCCTCACATTGGTTTACTTACCCTGCAAGTGAGATTTAATATGGCTCTCACATTTTAAATTTAAAAAGGGTGGTTAATATAGTGTTTTTTTTTCACCCAACATAAAACCAAAATAGTTGTGGCAACAGTTTCTTAAAATGTTATACAGCATTTGCAGTAGGCAAATGATTACACACTCTGAAGAACTGAGAGGGTTTTCCACTCGCAGGAACATTTGTAGTGTACAACTGATAACGGACCCTCAGCACAAGAATCTGATGAATAGCAAAATGTTATCATTGATTGCAGACTGAATTAGAACTGAAATAACCTAAAGCTTGCTGATGACAATCTTCCAGGAACAAATCACATAAACAATCAAAATTTAATTTAATCCTTAATTTTTCAAATTGACAGTCAGATTCAGCACATCAGGTAATCAGGATCCAAAAACCACAATCCAGAGTCAATAATGATGTAACACAGTCCTTCTCAAACAGTGGGGCGCGACCCCTTAGGGGGGCGCGGTGCGATGCCGGGGGGTGCGTGTGACCCCGGGGAACAAGCCTGTTTTTTTTTTTTTTTGCCGTATTAGAATAAAGTGTAATTGCACATGAACTCCAATAGGGGGCAGTGGCGCTCTCATTATCACAGTGTGCGCAGGGAGTATTAGCAGTGTTGTGTCCGTTTTTTTTTTTTTGCACGGACATGCGCGCACACAGCACAGAGCAGGAAATAAGACGTGAACAAACCCTCAAGAGACACCACGGAAAAATATTTAACAGGGATGAAGAGAAAGGAGGAGAGAGACGGAGATAATGAGACAAACAAAAGTCACCAGAAAGTTTAGACGAGGAAATATGACGATGCTGATGTAGCGCTACGGTGGAATTGATGCACTTTAAATCTTTACAGACTAAAAAACAATTTTAATAAAGTTATTGTTTGTTATCAGTTATATATATTTATGTTATATCTATGTTATTTCTTTGTCACAGCGTTCTTGGCAATTAAGTGCTTTGAATATTATATATGTTGTTATTTTAAAAACTGCCTCTTATGAAAAATAAAGAGAGGACGAGCTAATTTTCATATTAGAGACAAATTTGAACATTATTAATCCCAGAATAACAAACAAGTACAAAAGGATATTACTTATATTCTAATACATCTTCAGAGTTATTATCATTTTAAAGTAGTGAGGAATTATTTTGATGACAGCAACACAGATGATTAATTTTAATGAACAAACATTAACCAAGGTTTCATAAATGGCCAGAAACACTTCCAAAAAGTGAATCTGTTTAAAGGCTTGTGAAACTGTTGAATAATTTTTACTCGTGATCATCATTAAAGAAAATGCCTGTTAAATCTTTGGCCACAATGAACTAAGTGGAGTTTGTGGTCAAAGAACACATGGCCAAGTTGTTTCCTTACTTTATCTCACTTAGAGAAACTGTCTCACTGGAGGTAAACTAATTCATCTGGATTGTATTATATGCTAGCAACACACACACACACAGGCACACGCACACAGGCACACACACACATGCACAAACACACACACACACAGCTCCAGAATAAGATTAATTGGCTGCATATAAATTTACGAAGTAGACAATACGTCTTTGGGTCACAATATTCTGCCATGATGCTCTCTCTCTCTCTCTCTCTCTCTCTCTCTCTCTCTCTCTCTCTCTCTCTCTCAGACCACACACACACACACACACCTCTGCAGTGATAGTAGATTCCCCAATTCCTGCATTTACACACACATATATAACCTTAATAATTTGTCTACTGCCAAATTCATACTTGAACTTCATGAAGTGTTTGTGTCTAAGGCAGCTTCCAAACCTGGCAACATCCCTCATGTTAGCGTCTCTAAATCCTGTTATGCCTTTATACAGCTGTACTCTTCTCTTTGAAGAATAATTGGCTCTCAAACCTAATTCTATTGTGAACCAGACATATGGTTCATATTAATACAAAGTTGTATGTCTATGGAAATTTTCTGAAAGAAAGGGAGGGATAACATTTCCATTTGGGGATTAAAAAAAATAGTTAAAAAATCAGTACCTTAAAGACAGTCTTAAAAAGTTTCCTGTTTCTGATCTGGTTTGTGACATAAACCTGTTGTTAAAGCTTTTTTCTCTATTGTCATTTACGATCAGCCAAAAGCACTGACAAACATCAAATGCAGGTTATTTAGACAAAACTTATTTCTTATAGAGCAATGGCACAAAAATTGCATAAGGTTCAAAAAGTAAAACTGCAATGTTAGCCATATATAAGCAGTATAGACAATATTAGCCAAATTAGCAACAGGAGTTTAGGGGAGAGGTTGTCTGTTTACTGGTGAGCTAATTTGCATATTATAATAGTAATAATAATACATTTTATTTAAAAGTGCCTTTCAGGACACCCAAGGTCGCTGTACAGAATAAAAATAACAATATTCTTAGATGGATTGACCATGGGCCCCATTACACATGCATAGTTTCGACATTAGAAATCATAATGGCTATGCTGAGCAAACCTTTTTCCCTGCTCCTGACAATTTTCAGGACTGTGTCAAAAGTTTCCCTTCTCCAGTTTTTAAAGAAAAGAAAATACTCATCAAAAATTCAGGTATGCAATAGAATATCCCCAGGCTATGAGCAGAGAGCTATTTTTGTTCCTCTGCCTTTTTCTGTGGTCTGAACATGAGATGAAACTGTTTTTGGTTCACTTTCATATATGCAAAACTAAAAACTGACTTTTGCCTAAAAAAAAAAAAATAATATAAATATATATATATATTATATATATATATATATATATATATAGATATATATATATATATATATATATATATATATATATATACAGTCATGGAAAAAATTATTAAACCACCCTTGTTTTCTTCAGTTTCTTGTTAATTTTAATGCCTGGTACAACTAAAGGTACATTTGTTTGGACAAACATAAGGATAACCACAAAGATTGCTCATAAGAGTTTTATTTAAGAGCTGATATCTTACCATTTTCCATGGTTTTCTTGATTATAACCTAAATCACTTAAGTTTTTACATCAATAGCTATGGCGTTGTACTGCCAAAAACACTGCTTTTATGCATTCAGTGTTTTCTTTTCTGTCTGTTTTAGTCACATGATGACGTTTAGTGGTACCAGGTATTAAAATGAACAAGAAAGTGAAGAAAAAATGGTGGTCTAATATGTTTTCCATGACTGTACGCATATATATATATATATATATATATATATATATATATATATATATATTTAAGTGTTAGTCACAGCTAGAAGGTTCCTGGTTTGAACCTCAGAGGGGTCTTTCTGTGTGGAGTTTCCATGTTCTCCCCGGGCTTACGTGGGTTTTCCCCGGATACTCCGGTTTCCTCCCACAGTCCAAAGACATGCATGTCAGGTTAATTTGTGGCTCTAAATTCCCATAGGGGTAATTGTGAGTTTGCATGGTTGTTCATCTACATGTGGCCCTGTGATGGACTGGCAACCTGACCAGGCTGGACCTCTGCCTTTTATCCAGAGAGAGGTGGGATAAACTCCAGCAGATCACCGTGACCCAGTACAGGACTGGTACGGATGTTAATAAGCATTTATGGTAAAATTCAAACTATTAATTGTATTGAGAAAACTGCACCCAGAGATGGTCTCTATTTATTCATGGTTTGTGAACACACTCTAAAGTTTGTGGTGAGACATTTGTCATTAGATTTTAATGTTATTAGAACTTTAAGGAAACAACAGAAGTAGGGGCTGCCTAAGACTTATTTTACAGTGCTGTATATTGTTACATCGGTACGTTTACTTAAATAAAGGCTATGAATGCTTTTCCTACAACTAGTGTGGCAGTTGTTACACTCAAGTTTATTGTTTTCTTAATGTGCTT
The DNA here is from genome assembly GCA_018398805.1 of Hirundichthys speculiger. Lineage (NCBI taxonomy): Eukaryota > Metazoa > Chordata > Actinopteri > Beloniformes > Exocoetidae > Hirundichthys > Hirundichthys speculiger. The sequence continues at coordinate 25,462 of JAGFBZ010001640.1, read as the reverse complement.
TTCCTTGAGCAAATCAATCAAGCAATGAGCATAAAACAATATGAAGCAATTCAGTTCACAAATGTTTCATTGATCCTCGAGGGAAATTAAACTGTTGCAGTAACTGTCATGATTTAAGTCTCTTCAGTGATTCATTATAGATGATTGTTGTGGGCAGGAAGGATCTCCTTTAGTGGTCTGTGTTGCAGCGGATCTGAAGACACTGCACAGAGTTGTCCATGATGTTCTTCATTTTATGAAGAATGAAGAATCAGAACAGAGCCAGCTTTCTTTATCAGTTTGTCTAGTTTCTTTAAGTTTGTCTTTAAGATGGCTGCAGATGAGATTTCACTCTCCATAACAGACTTATAGAAGGTATGCAACAACCTGCTGCAAACACTGAAGGACCTAAGTGTCCTTAAGAAATAAAGTCTGCTCTGTCCCTTCTCATAAACAGCATTAGTTTTGCATCTCCAGTCCAGTCTGTCGTCCAGGTGAACACTGAGATATTTTTACTTACCCACACCACTCCGTAAAGTGGTCCAGCAGTTACTCAGTCTCTTGTCCATCACTGATACACCTCACAACTGCAGAGTCATCTGAGTATTCTTACAGATGACATGACTCTGATTTGTACTGATAGTCTGAGGTGTAAAGAGTGAAGAGTTATGACTTTCCTGATGTGGTTAGAGACAATGATGGAGCAGCAGCTAGATCCATGACTGAGGTGGAAGATGAGATAGCTGAGATGTCACAGATGTCTGTTTGGCTCGGTTCTCCAGCTTTCCTGTCTCCCTTCCTGAAGGCTTTTTTTCTAGTTGAGGAGCTGTTTTTTAGGTCACTGTTGATCCAGGGTTTAGTATTATGGATGCACCTCACTGTTCTGGTGGAGATGGTGTTGTCTACACAGAAGTTAATATTGTCAGTCACACACTCAGTCATAGCGTTGATATCATCTCCATCATCCCAGTCTGTAGCCTCAAAACACCCTCGCAGAGTCTCTTCAGCTTCCCGTGACCACCCCCTCACAGTCCTTTAGGTCACAGTTGCCTCTGGATGATGGGTTTATAGGCTGAGCAGAGATAGACCAGATTGTGGTCTGCCTTGCCCACAGCAGGTTGTCCAGTGGAGCTGAATGCATCTCTAATGTTTGTTAAGACGAGCTACTCTAGTCTTAGCTACTACAACTATGGCTATAACTATTAGCCCCTACACACTATAGTTTAGACTAACTGTAGGCTTTACTGAACAAAAATGTTTTCAATTATGTTTTAAAGGTGGAGGTGGTGTCAGCCTCCTGAATCCAAACTGGTAGCTGGTTCCATAATAAAGGTGCCTGGTAGCAGAAGGCCCGTCCTCCAAATCTACTTTTAGATATTATAAGAACGACGAGTAATCCTGCACTCTGAGAGCGGAGAGCTCTATTAGGCACATAGCATGCTATTAAGTTTTATAAATAGCGGGTTAGGGTTAGGGCTAGGCCATTATGGGCCTTATAAGCGAGAAGCAGAATTTTAAACTCAATTCAAAATTTCACAGGAAGCCAATGGAGGGAGGCTAACACGGGAGAGATGTGATCTCGCTTGCGGATTCCTGTCAGCACCCTTGCTGCTGCGTTCTGGATCAGTTGGAGGCTATTCAGCGAGCTTTTTAGACATCCTGCTAACAAGGCATTGCAATAATCCAGTCTAGAACTGACAAACGCGTGGATTAATTTTTCGGCATCACCCTGGGAGAGGATGCTCCTAATCTTGGCAATATTTCGGAGATGAAAAAAGGCAGTCTTGCAAACCTGATTAATATGCTGCTTAAATGACATATCCTGATCAAAAATGACTCCAAGGTTTTTCACAACTGTGCTGGAAGCCAGCGTAAATCCAGTCAATCCATTCCTCAGGTGTTTGGGACCAAAGACAATAACCTCTGTTTTATCCGAGTTTAGAAGCAAAAAGTTAGAGGACATCCAGGACTTAATTTCATTAAGACACCCTTGAAGTTTAGCCAAAGGTTTTGCTTCCTCTGGTTTCATAGATAAGTACAGCTGCGTAGCAATGAATGTTTATGGATAATTTTTCCCAAGGGCAACATGTATAAAGTGAAAAGGATTGGTCCCAGAACTGAACCCTGTGGGACGCCATAGCAGACCCTAGTCCGTGTAGAAGAAACGTCAGTAACATGGACGAACTGGAACCTGTCAGATAGGTATGACTTAAACCAGCCTAATGCTATCCCTTTAATTCCAACAGTGCGCTCTAATCTGTACAGCAAAAGGCCGTGATCAACGGTATCAAAAGCAGCACTGAGGTCCAGCAGAACCAGGACAGAAACTAATCCATTGTCTGAGCCCATGAGGAGGTCGTTGGAGACTCTAATCAGTGCAGTTTCTGTGCTATGATGAGTTCTAAACCCTGACTGAAAGACCTCAAATAGATCATTTCTATGCAGTTGGTCTACTAACTAGCTAGCAACTATTTTTTCCAGAATTTTAGAGATAAATGGAAGGTTGGATATTGGTCTATAGTTTGCCAAGATGTCTGGATCAAGAGATGGTTTCTTGAGCAAAGGTTTAATGACTACAACTTTAAAAACCTGTGGCACATATCCTAATTGTAGAGATAGGTTAATCTGATCCAAAATTGATATACCAATAGAGGACATAACATCTTTGAGCAGCCGAGTTGGGATGGGATCCAACAACATGTAGATGGTTTAGCTTTACTGATAGTTGAGGTCAACTCAGAGAGGCCCACAGGAGAAAAACAGTCCAAAAAAAAGATCATACACTCTGATATTTCGTTTGATCGCCTTTAGCTTTGATAATGGCATGCATCCGCTGTGGCATTGTTTCAATAAGCTTCTGCAATGTCACAAGATTTATTTGCGTCCAGTGTTTCATTCATTTTTCACCAAGATCTTGCATTGATGATGGTAGAGTTTGACCGCTGCCCAAAGCCTTCTGCAGCATATCCTAAAGATTCTCAGTGGGGTTCAGGTCTGGACTCTGTGGTGGCCAATCCATGTGTGAAAGTGATGTATCATGCTTACTAAACCACTTTTTCACAATTTGAGCCCAATAAATCTTGGCATCGTCATCTTGGAATATGGCCGTGCCATCAGGAAAGAAAAAAATCCATTGATGTAATAACCTGGTCATTCAGTATATTCAGGTAGTCAGCTGACCTCATTGTTTGAGCTCATACTGTTGCTGAACCTGAACCTGGACCTGACCAACTGCAGCAACCCCAGATCAGAACACTGCCCCCACAGGCTGGTACAGTAGGCGCTAGGCATGATGGGAGCATCACTTCATCTGCCTCTCTTCTTACCCTGATGCGCCCATCACTCTGGAACAGGATCAATCTGGACTCATCAGACCACATGACCTTCTTCCATTGATCCAGAGTCTAATCTTTATGCTCCCTAGCATTAAGATTTTTTCCAGTTAGCCTCACTGATTAATGTTTTTTCTTAAGGCTACACAGCTGTTCAGTCCCAATCCCTGGAGTTCCCTTAGCATTGTGGGTGTGGAAATGCTCTTACTTTCACTATTAAACAGCCCTGAGTTCTACTGTTGTTTTTCTTCGATTTGATCTCACCAAATGTTTAAGTGATCGCCGATTACGATCATTGGGGATTTTTTTCCGGCCACATTTCCTCTTTGAAGACGATGGGTCCCCTTCCAGTTTTTAAAAATGCGTTGGACAGTTCTTAACCCAGTTTTGGTAGTTTCTGCAATCTCCTTAGATGTTTTCTCTGCTTGATGCCAATGATTTGACCCTTCTCAAACAGACCAACATTTTTTCCATGACCACGGATGTGTCTTTGACATGGTTGTTTAGGAAATGAGAAGCAACTCATTGCACCAGTTGGAGTTAAATAACTTGTTGCCAGTAGAAAGATAATTACCCATGCAGTAATTATCCAATAGGAGGCTCACGCCTATTTGCTTAGTTGAATCCAGGTGGCGACTTTGTTTTTGGCTTATTGTTATTTTCAAAGTCCATTTTCAACTTTAACTGTCTTTTTGTACCAATCTGCAAAAGGTTCATTTTTTAACTTTTTGCACAATGACACAAAAACTGACCTGTCAGTGTCAGATTGAACTGTATAATAAAGAACGTTAACCTTGTACAACTTTCAGCAAGAATGTGTGCATTGACAAAAAATAACTAGTATATAAAATAGCTGCTTAAAGTATTTACAATTTCAACTGAAAGAGGAAAAAAAAAAGTTTCAAATAAGAAGCTTTCCAAAGCCAAGAATGAGATCCCGCAGTGTGTGTAGTCGCTGGTTGTAGCAGCCAACAGTGTTGATGACGTTCTGTATATTTTCTGCAGCCAACTTTTGCTGGGAAAACAAAACACGAGGATGGCTTGTGGATGTGTGTGCGTCTGCATGCGTTTATGTGCACGACAAAGCCTTACAAAGGATTCTTTGACTGTTTATAAGTGGTGAGAGTGTATACGTATGAGTGTGCTCGTGTGATTGCCTGGATGTTGAACATGCATGGAGCCCACTCACTCAGTTGTATGTCTAACACCCACACACACACCCACACACACACACACACACACACACACTTGTAAATCAACACACTCTTGCCAATGAATGTAACTTGCAATGCACAGAGACAACGGTACAGGCAGATAAGTGTATTTTAAGTACAAATGAGTGGAAGATTTCTTTGAAGTGTGTGTGTGTTTTGTGTGTAGGTGTGTGTGTGTGAGTTTGTATTTGGTGTGAAATACTGTGCTTGGCCTGCAGGCTGGAAGATTTTAGCAAAAGCCCTGGAACCAAACCGTTCACATGCTGAGAGCGAGAAGACGTCTGCGAACACAAACCCACACAAATGTACGTGCAGTACACAAATGTGAACATCTAACAGTGAAGGAAAGAAAAAAAAAAAAAACTTTTTTTTTTTTTTTACCTTTTTACTATAAGAGGTAAAATCAGTGTTCATTGGCTTTCCTTTTCTTACTTTCATCTTAACCTAATATATAGCTCTAGAATTCTGTAATAATAATATAATTAGACTTATGAAATCATTTATGCCTCAAATGTAACATGAGCGCAACAACTGTAAGAACTTGTGTGTGGAGCCCCGTTTGGGTCATAATTCAATGAATAAATTAGTCTTATTATTATGAAATACAGGTGTTTATTATTATGAAATATGTATCCATTATTATGAAATGTTTCCCATTATTATGAAATACATGTTTATTATTACGAAATATTTTCCATTATTCCTGTTACACTGATCCTTCTCCATTCTCCGCTCTGACATCCACTAGTTTTGGCCGTGAGGTCCCGTTAGCAGCGGGCCGTGGCGTCATCAAGGTGCGCTCCTAGTCCGATTGTAGCTATGGCAGCTTGGACTGAGCTACGGGAAACCTTGACGTTTCTTAGTCGATGTCAACTTTTAACCGTAAACTGAGGTGCATTCTGCCACCTACTGGCCTGGAGTATATACATTGCACCTCTCGCCCACTATCGATATTCACTGTTCTGTTGCTTATGCCTGAATGAAAGAGCAGCCAATCACATAAATGGCTCCGCCCTCTCTGCTGTGATTGACACACAAATCATTCTTATGAAAAACAAAGCCATTATTACGTAAAAGCTCATTCTTGTGAAAATCGAAACCATTATCATAATAATGGGAAATATTTCATAATAATAAATGCCTGTATTTCATAATAAAAGACTCATTTATTCATTGAATTATGACCCAAACGGGGCTCCATAGTTGTGAAGGTATGGTGGAAATTTTCAATGGAAAAATGGACACATCTATTCTTTACTGATTCTAGGACCAGTGTTGATCCACTTACATTTTAAATATGTCTGTTTGGTCCAGACAATGTCCATACAAGAGGAGGTTCAGAAAACTTTATTGATCTCAGTAAGGACAGATGTATGGCGATTGGGCAACAGCAACAAAAAGGTTCTCAGTCTGATGTACTCATCAATGGATCAACGCATCAATGGAGGGGTCCAAGCGAATAATTTTGAAATGTGTTGTTGGCGGTAACCCTTTAATGCAGCCATTCCCGAACTTCGGAATACCAAGGCTCAATCTCTGAAATGTGAAAAATCTTTGCAGCATACCGAAACCTCTGATCTCAAATGTGATCAACATCCAGGACAAGGAACCACGTTCCGATATTAATGTAAGGGGTCAACAAATAAGGTGACACTTGTCATATTAAGTTAAGATGACAGTAGAATAACACTTATCTGGGTTGTTTTATTACTTCTTATTGTTTTTTATTATGCCATAAATATTTTACAGTAATTAAAAACATATTTAAAAAAGATTGAGAATTTAAAACATTTGTTTAATTTTAATGACCTCTCACGGCCCACCTTCAGTACCGTGACGGACCATTAGGGGGCCGCGGCCCACACTTTGGGAATCACTGCTTTAATGTAATGGTTGTGAGGCCTGTGCAAACATCGTCTAACCAGGATCTCAAAAGGCTCTTTACTACAAGTCCAGTTATTTAATTATTCTTTTTTTTTACATTATCACAAGTTTCATTATTTTGATTAGGAGGAAAACAAAAATCACTGATTTGCATATAAACCTGTTTTTAATTTCTTTGTAGCCACATTTAATCAATGCCAAACAATGTAGAAACAAAAGAAGCTCTTCAGAAAGCTCCCTTTGGGTTTGCATTTGGCCACTTAACGAATAGATAAAAGTTCTAGAGGCCTTTTCTGTCACAGACATGCAAATTTGCATCACAAGTGGTTGAGTTTTTGTGGGGCAGGCATGTCATTGTGTACATCTACATATATGTTTGTGTGTGTGTGTGTGTGTGTGTGTGTAGATAGAGCTGTCTTTTTTTCCTGCAGACAGGTGCACCAATTAACTCTCCATCTTTCTCTTTTCTTCTCCCTGACTGCTTCTTTCTCCCTCCATCCTCCTTTTCCCGCCCACTGCTCCCTGTTCACACCCGCTAATTATCCTTGTGTGTACTGTATTTTTGTGTCCGTACATGTGTGACATCTTGTCCCCGACAGTGAAGGCTGCTTACTTGGTCTGGCAGTAGTCGTATTTCTGAGGCTGCTTGTGCTCACATAAACACCATAAGTTCATATATGCTGGACATTTTCATCTTTATGTCACTATATGCCAATAAAGAAAAATATTTTTCACAACTATGTTGTGCAATAAGGCGTATAGCGTGCTCGTTTAGTCATAAAAGGGTTATTACCAACTGTCTTGAGGGACAGCTGCTAATAACCAGAAGAGTATTAACAAAGTTAATAAATTGAAACGGGGCACCACCTGATAAATCAGGAAAAAGGACTAAACGGCACAATCAGTCTCAAAATGACTGTTGCTCTATGTTCCAGCTTGTGACCAGGTGTGGCGCTATAGAGCAGCAGAGAAGGTGTGAGTCCGAGCACAGACCTCTTCAACCAGCCAATGTTACAAAACTGTGTAAAATAACCACAAACAACTTCTCTCATTAGAATATATCAGAATTTATTAACACGAATATTAAGATGAACAAACACTTGAATCAAGATCCTGATATCTGCTAACTAAAAGACGACTAGACTAATATAAGCAAATAAAACATTTAATGAAAACCAGGGTAAACTTATATACATGTATGCTGAGGACTGTGTGTGTGTGTGTGTGTGATAAACTAAGATGACTTAATACTGTGAGAGGATTCCAAGATGGCGGCCGAGATCACGTGGTCACTCCCCCTTTACCAAGATGGCGGCAGAGATCATGTGGTCACTCGCCCTTTACCAAGATGGCGGCCGAGATCACGTGGTCACTCGCCCTTTACCAAGATGGCGGCAGAGATCACTGGTCACTGATGGCGGCCGAGATCACGTGGTCACATACCAAGATGGCGGCAGAGATCACGTGGTCACTCGCCCCTTACGAAGATGGCGGCAGAGATCATGTGGTCACTCGCCCCTTACCAAGATGGCGGCAGAGATCACGTGGTCACTCGCCCCTTACGAAGATGGCGGCAGAGATCACGTGGTCACTCGCCCCTTACCAAGATGGCGGACGAGATCACGTGGTCACTCGCCCTTTACCAAGATGGCGGCAGAGATCACGTGGTCACTCGCCCCTTACGAAGATGGCGGACGAGATCACGTGTTCACTCGCCCCTTACGAAGATGGCGGCAGAGATCACGTGGTCACTCGCCCCTTACCAAGATGGACGTGGGACAAGAGACGTGGATCGCCCCTTACGAAGATGGCGGACGAGATCACGTGTTCACTCGCCCCTTACGAAGATGGCGGACGAGATCACGTGGTCACTTGCCCCTTACCAAGATGGCGGATGAGATCACGCAGTGTTCTCTTCCCCCACCAAGATGGCCGCTGACTCACGCGATAGAGTGCTACAAGATGGCGGACGAGGTCACGTGTAACCTCATCACGAAGATTGTTAGTAAGGAGAATGTGAAATGTGAGAGTAATGTGAAAAAAGTTCATCCATCCATTCATCCATAGCCGTTATAATCCTAGACACCATTGGTCCCCAATCTTTTTTGTGCCACCGATCGGTTTAATGTCAGGCAATATTTTCACGGACAGTCAGTAAAATGTGCCGTAGATAAATGCAACAAAATAAAATGATACGACCGGCATAAAAACTGTGGTATTTTCTATATATGATAATAACCATAAATCCACCGTGTTTTCACGGGCAACTTTATTGGAAGCGTGCTCGTGACATCGCACCAACAACAGAACATTGGTAAAATTATCTGGAATTTTTTTTCAAATTAATTCTCCGGAAAGACGTCTTCTCTTTCCAAAGATGTTTGTTTTTTGTTTTTTTTCTCATTTTGCCATCTTGGGGGGTTTAAACGTATCATGTGACTGAGACACGGGTCTTGAAGTCTTGTCATGTGTCAAGAGTGAGTCATAGACGGATGAAATGGAGAGAATCTGGTCATTTTTCAAAATCAAACATCATTTAGACCTGGATAGTAAATCAAACGGTAATAATGGAAGTTATTTATTTTTTCTCTGCGGCCAGGTAGCAAATGACCCACGGACCGGGTACCAGGGACCAGGGACCGGGGACGGGGGACGGGGGGTTGGGGACCTCTGCTGTACAGGGTCACAGGGATCTGCTGGAGCCAATGTTTTAAATTATAAATTAGCTTGTTTTGGAAGGGTTGCCAGGAGAAAACCTATACTCACTAAAAAGATTGTAGGAAAGATTGTATAAACTTGCACCTGTCTCACAATCCACACACACACACACACACACACACACACACACACACACACACACAGACACACACACACACACTGTAATGTACAGTGCAATTTCTTGCAAAAACAATACGTAGCATATTAAAACACATACCTCATAACAACTGTCAAGCATGTCGGTGCAGGGAGGACTTGTTTTACAGCCAAAGGATCTCGGCATCTTTTATTCATTTAGTTGAACATGAATTCCCGCGTACACTAAAACATTCTTCAGCCAAATGTGAAGATATGTATCTGACAGCTAAAGTTTGGCTTAAACTGTCTCATGCAACAGAAGCACACCAGAAAATCTGAATAAGAAATGACTAGAAAAAGAAAAAATATCAAGCTCTACAGCAGTGATTCTCAAACTTTTAATGCTGCGTACCACCTGAGAAACTGTTCAGCTCTCTGAGTTCCACCATGATGACCAGTTTTAAAATATAACCATCAATGTCTTTTCAGTTAGCTTTAAACACACAGAAATGTTTATTCCTTATTGTGTTTTTTTATTAGCTGAATTGTCACTTTACTAAATCAGACTAAATCATACAGAGCAAAATAAACACACTCAAAAGTTGTTACATCCGCACTGCAACTGAATATGCAATTTTAAATTATCTCAAGCTACACATTTCGTTTGAAACGGTGTAATGATAATGCATTGTATGTTTCCGATTTTTTAAAAGTGAAAATGTGGGAAAAATGTGGAAAGTCATGACGTTTCCTGCGTACCACCAGAGAGCGCTCACGTACCACTGGTGGTACACGTACCACAGTTTGCACACCGCTGCTCTACAGCAACGGTCTAGTCCAGATCTGAACCTGCTTGAAATGCTGGGCTTGAAAAATTAAAATAGAAATGAAGGAAATTTTTTATGAAAATTAGTGATTAATTGTCAGTTGAGTTGATGAACTTCACTGGTATTTGTGTTATTCTGAAAGTCGCTTCTTTACTACTGTATTACCTTACTACCTTAGGTTATTGTTAGGGATGTTCCTGGCGACTAATTTCCCTGTCGACTAAATGGAAATTTTAATTAAGACTAGTTGACTAGTCTAAAAAAAAAGGAAAACACATATCTTGCATAACTTGGTAGCATATCTTGCGAAGTCGTTATCGTGATGAGCTGCGTTATCCTCTCAGACCGGACGGGAGAACACGTCTCCGGGTAAACAATGTCAAATCAGCCTGAGTGTGGCTAGCACCGCTAGCATTAGCATCGCTAGCATCATCAGCCGTCGTCTCGTGCAGATTAACATCTAAATGCTTGAGTTGAATGTGGTTGCGCATTGTTCCAGTTGAGTGATTGTATGCCAGTTGTTTCTGACACAGTCTACATACTACCTTGTTTTCATTTTCTAGATTAAAGTACCGCCAAACCGCGCTGGTTTTGCGAGACTATCTTCCCACCGTGCCGTTTTAAAACTCCAGTCTATTCCAGCATTGCCGCAAAGAGGGGGCTGCTGTCTGACGGCTCTGTAGCCCCGACTAGTGGCGGGCGGCTGTATGACAGTTAAGCGGCCTTGTACATGAATAAAACACAAATTGGTTTAAACGACTAATATTTCTGGTGCCGACTAGTAAGTGGGCGGACGTTTAATCGTTTAGACGACTAATCGCGCGCATCCCTAGTTAGTGTTCCAACATTAAGCACTCAATTCATTTTAGCATTACAAAACTCCCTACTCATTTTATTTATTTATTTTTATTATTAATTAAACTTTTTCTAACCACTAGTCTGTAAAACATGGAGCAGAAAACCATGATCACTGAGCAAAGCTGGACTCCCAACTTTAGCCTTTTCACAAAAATATTACTCCATTAAAAAAAAAAAAAATCTTTAACAAATCTTTAACCACCCATTGATCCAAACATTAACATCTGGTTATCTCAGTTTGGGTTGTTTGGTAACAGGCTGAGCCAAACCTCCTTCTCCCCATCCACCTCCTCCAGCTCCTCTGGTCAAACCAGCAAGGAGACATAATCGCTCTATCTGTCCTCCAGGGCCTCTGCCTGGTTGAACAAGCCCTAAAAAGCCCCCCCCCCCCCCCCCCCCCCCCCCCCCCCCCCCCCCCCCCCCCGGGAGGGTTCATGGACTCTTTCTAACACTCACCACCTTAATTGGCTTTTCATGTGAGCAGTGACTCTATTCTGACTCCCCCTTGAACGGCAGAGCCTCTATCTCCAAGGGAGGAAACGTATATCAGCTTGTTGCATTTACAGTCTCATTCTTTTGTTCACTACACACACTTTGTGACAGTAGAAGAAGACCATAGACTCAGTGGTGTCTTTTTGGCTCATCTCTTTCTTCATTACAACAGATCGGTACAGAGTTACGTAACTGCAGATGCCACACCGATCCACCAAGACACCAAATAACTTATACTCCTCCGCTTGTGACAACACCGTAGAGGTGGGCGATATTGGGAATTTTAGTATCGATCCGATACCAAGTAAATACAGGGCCAGTATCGCCGATACCGATACCAATACCGATACTTTTTCATATTAAGCTTAATCTGTCATGAAACTGCCGACCTTTTGGCGTTTTTGTGATTTTGTCTTTGGATTATTTTGTTAAAAACCTAAGATAACATTTCGGCAAACTTTATAGTTGACAATAAAATACTTTTTTTGTGTAAATATTGATTGGAGTTGAATTGTTCTGTTTTTAATGTTTTTCTAAGTGGGCGGGCCTGGGGGGAGGGGCTAGACCGAGTCTACCTGCATTAGGGGTGTGAAAAAAAAAACGATTTGGCAATATATCGCGAATTACGATTTTTCAGCTCCTAATATCGATTTTTTTTTAGGAAATTTTTATTCTATTTATTTTATTTTATTTAATAAAAAAAAAGTGCAAAAACACTAATAATAAACAATAAACAGATTGTTTTGAAGCATAGTTTTGACTCAATCTGTCCTCATCATATTATCTGATGAACATGTACAGCAACCTGATTTTTCATCTCTACTTTTAATTTTGATATTAACTGGGTAGAATATCGCAATATATCGTAATATCGTGATAGTATCGTATCATGACCCAAGTATCATGATACATATTGTATTGTGAGGTCCTTGTCAATACTGACCCCTAACCTGCATGCTTGTTCGGCCGACACCGCTGAGCCAGGTGATGATGCAACGTCAAAAAGACGAGAGGGGGGGGGGGGGGGGCACAGCGACAGCGTGTCAGAAACAGACTTCAATGAATTCTTAGTGTTGTGGGAGAGAAAAAAAAGCTTGAGTATCGATCTTTTTACACAAGTATCATTCGATATCAATACCGCCATTGGTATCGATATTATCGATATTTGGATCGATCTGCCCACCTCTACTAGAGACAGCATTCCAACTTTTTTCTGATTTGGAGGTGCTGATTATTAGTCCCTGTGCAAACGGAGTAAATGTTTGGTCCACTTTGTTAGTAGTGAGTCTTTTCACAAAAACAAAGTTGTTCGTGTAAGTCTGAGCGCTAGTCTGTAATCCAGTCCATTGGTGTCTTATATTTAGTCCGTGTCTCTAAAGTACGCAGAGTTAAATAGAAAGTGACGGTCAGTAAATGTCAAGGACTAAAAATATGCTTATTGAACTAACACACACACACACACTTAAACACCATCTCTTCTCACCCTCGTCATCCTCTTCTATCTCTGAGCCGCCACTCTGTCCTCCTGATTAGATTGACTCTCTCCTCTTGTCTTTAAAGGTCATGGTAAATAAGTGCAGTATTAGATGACTGCAAATAAACGCTGGCACGCTTGTCTTTGCTGCAAAAAGAAGTCAAGAATGGATAAAGAAGTGAAAGTAAATGGGTGGGGAAATAAAGAAAAACAGATTGTCATCTTCATTTTCTTACTTAGACATATGGGTGACAGAAGGATGCCGCTGAGAGAAAAATAACCATACTTAGCAAAAACGCACATACGCAAACCCTCACTCATCAAGAGATATGGCATTTAGCAGTCATTGTCTTATAAGCAGAGTAAATCTAATTCATGGACGGGAAGTGTGACGCCAAACTAAGCAATCTTAGTTTGTCATCCAAATGTCAGCTGTTGGAACGTGGGATGCAAATTGTGCGGCTCAAGAAGGTAGACAGATAATTTAATTCTCTTAACATCCATCCTTCTTGAGAAAGAAAAAAAAAAAAGAGAGGCTTAGTTACTGCGGGACACGGAGCTGCATGTTTATGTCCGACCCGTCTCAACCTCAGCGTGAAGCGGGAGTGTCCGGGTCCGGCACAAATCAAACCCAGAACAGCAGCGAGACGGCGAGACGGAGCGGCTCACAAATCAAACTCGCTCCATCGCAGAGACGGAGGGTCAGAGCGCATCACAAATCAACCCGGCGCCGTCAGCGGGGCGGTGGCGGGAACAAATCACGTCGACCCCATCTCATCTACCGCAGCACGGGGACAAATATAAATAATAATCATAAAAAAAAAAAAAAAAAAGAAAAGTTCTGTTGCTGGCATTAAAAAGACAGAATGAAAGTGAGACGAGTGAACGTTGACGCCAACAGAAGGAGAGAAGAAGAAAATGATGAGCGTTTTTCTTTATTACTGCTGTCGAACGGGAGTTTTTCATGTGTGCGTTTTATTTGTAGGTTCGTTCGTATCTCAGCTTGTGCGTAGTTTGTCTATCATGATTTTGCAAATGGAAGGCAACCGTAGAATTACCTGGAGATTTGCAACCCAATATTCTATTGATCGCTGAAAGAGAAAAGGCGGGAATAAATTGCTTTTTGACTTTTACATGAGTGCTAAAATTCTTCCACTGGTTTCTCTTTCTCTTTCACCCTTAATTCCCTTCAGTACCTCCATGTGAAAGTGTGGGTTTGGGTGCTTAGTCATCTGTGAAATATCTCCCATGTATCCAACACTGGGCCTGACAGGCTGCAGAGATACTGGGACCTGTGGTTTCTGACCCCGTCTCCATGCTGGTTTGAGCTCCTCAAACACACACACTTAAATCATTCTTAAATGGATCGATTTTTTTTTCACCAGTTCAATCTTTGCTGTAATTTAGAACTAGAAAGGAGCTCAAAACATTTTGTTACAATGGTAAAATGTTGCGGTAAAATTAATGCAAATTCTGATACCAGTCTTGTACAAGCAGTGATCCGGTTCAAGAGCACCTTCTTCCTGTCAAATTTTAAAGGAGACATATTTTGGTCCTTTTTATTTAGTTTCTTAAGGTCTTAATGAAATGTCTGTGACGTTTTTTGCTCAGAATATTACAGGGTTACAGGTCCATAAATGTCTTTTCATCCCTGTCAAAGCAGTTGTTTTCATGCCTCTTGCTCTTACCAGGTAGTGCATAAATCGGCAGTTTGGTAGACTCGCGCACTGAAAAAGAAATGTTCAAAATGACCTACAAATGTGGGTAGCAACTGTAAAGTTTCTCTCTCCGTTTCTTTTTATCTGGTGCCTAAATGACAGACTAGAAGCAAAGATCAATCAGAAATTTATTACAATCATGAATACAAAGAATTATTATGCCATGCAGAATATTTTAATCGGCCGATGGTACATTTCCGAACATCTCAAAAGATGCCAGGGAATGCACACCGATCTAACGTTTCTCTTCCTTTTTAAAGCCTGCATGAGGCGGACTCATTCCTCCTCCGACGTAATGTCTTCAAAAGTCCAAATGGTTCAGACAGATATGGTTATGTTTGCTGCAGGAATGGGGGTGTAACTAATTTTATCACCATTGCCATGCATACTTCTTTGGAAGAGAGCAGGTCAGGAAGGTCATGAGACCCCAGTTGTCAGGTCATAAAGCAGCCACACTGAGGCCTTTAACTTTAACAGTTTAAAGTTCTAACTGAAAATAATTCTAAATCCTAACACAACAAAGAAACTGTGAAGTACGAGCTCTACCAATAAGATATGAAGGCGAGAAACAGTAACTCAGGAAACAGTTTGATGAATTCAGGCTCAGTTTCCACCCTAATGGATGAAAGTTTACCTTTGTCTTAGTTATCATCCTGCATGCCTTGTGTGGAGGGTGGAGGGGGGGGGGGGGGGGGGGGGGCTATAGAAGTGTAGTCAAGCCTGAGCAATGGTAAAACCATCACAGCACAAACAGTTGAAATTATTAAGTTTCTGCTAGTTTACACACTTATATCTTTGCCATGTCTTGTGCTTTCAAAAATAGTACATTTAAATTTGTTAATTTGTTTTTCAACTTATAGACGCTCCTCTTTCCCATACGTGGTTCAAGGTACAAGTCCGATATGGAGCCCCGTTTGGGTCATAATTCAATGGATAAATGAGTCTATTATTATGAAATTCAGGTGTTTATTATTATGAAATATGTATCCATTATTATGAAGTCTTTACCATTATTATGAAATATATGTGTATTATTATGAAATATTTCCCATTATTATGAAAAATGCATAATAGTTAATTTCAGGATGGCTTTTTTAATCTAAGAATGAGTTTTTACATAATTGCTTCCGTTTTCATAAGAATGAGCTTTTACATAATAATGTCATTTTGCCAGTGGGCGGGACCAGTGGGCGGGACCAGTGGTTGACCTGCACGCTCATTGGCTGATCCTTCTCCATTCTACGCTCTGACATCGACTAGTTTTGGCCGTGAGCACCCATTAGCAGCGGGCCGTGGCGTCATCAAGGTGCGCTTCTAGTCTGATTGTAGCTATGCTAGCTTGGACTGAGCTACGGGAAACCTTGATCACATTCACTGTTCTGTTGCTTATGCCTGAATGAAAGAGCAGCCAATCACATAAATGGCTCCGCCCTCTCTGCTGTGATTGACACACAAATCACTCTTATGAAAAACAAAGCCATTATTATTAGGGGTGTGAAAAAAATCGATTTGGCCATATATTGCGATTTTCAGCCGCCCGATATAATATCGATTTTTTAGCTCCTAAAATGATTTTTTATCTCAGGTGTAGTAATCACTACCAACATATCCTTGTAAATAAAGTCAGAGTTATTATTTATTATTTATTATATATTCTCTTTTGTAGTTATTGTTTGTTTTTATTATTGTTTTATCCTATTCTATTGTTGTCCTTTTCTCTTTTTTATTGCTATTCTAACTTGCTGCTGTAACGATGTAAATTTCCCCATTGTGGGACAAATAAAGGAATATCTTATCTTATCTTTTAAAGGAAAATTCATTCATTCACTTAAATGTGCAAAAACACTAATAATAAACAATAAATAGGTTGTTTTGAAGCAAATAGTTTTGACTCAATTTGTCCTCTGAATGATCAATATCATCTGAACATATACAGCAACTTGATTTTGTCATCTCTACTATACATTTTGTTATGAACTGGGTAGAATATCGCAATCGTGATATCGTTATAATATCCTATCGTGACCCAAGTATCACAATACATATCGTATTGTGAGGTCCATGCCAATACTCACCCCTAATTATTATGTAAAAGCTCATTCTTATGAAAAATGTAACCATTATCATAATAATGGGAAATATTTCATAATAATAAACGACTGTATTTCATAATAATAGACTCATTTATTCATTGAAATATGACCCTAATGGGGCTCCATAGTCCGAGCCTGGTGGTGGTGCTTTAATTCAATATTTTGCCAGACTTTCTCACCATTTTATGTCTGACTTCCTGCAAACTTCATGTCTGGTGTGCACATTGACACATAACTCCGGTGGAGAAACGTGGAGGGTCACTTCTGTTCTGCTGCAGGCGCCTCTGGTGCGACTGCTCTCATTGACTTGAATGGCAATGATTCAAAGCGGCCGCCATGGCGCTTCCAGTCCACTTCCTTTCCACTTCCTGTGGGACTCGAGCTTCAGTGTCCGAGGGGTAAAAGAGAGATAAAATCCCTCTTGTATACCCGAGGTGTACACCTCAGTGTGTAATGCCTTGAACGCAGAGCAACCTCCTCTGTCTCTTCTCCATATAAATATTCATCAGGTTGATTTTTAGATATTCCCAGATGGCTGATCTCTTCCCTCCATCCCACAGAGCCACGAAAGCTGTCCTGCAGAGTAACTAAGGCCCAATCCCATTTCTCTTTTCTACCCCTACCCCTTAGCCCTACCCCTTAGCCCTACCCCTGGAAACGGAGTGCCAAGGGGTAGGGCCGAAAGTCAACCCCTCCGAATTGGGACACCCCTTCGACAATCGCATACGTCATCAGTAGTCGCCGCTGCCTCTTACGTAACCAGATGCGACAAGCGCTTGCCGGAGATCTCAGGAAAAAATGCCGTCTGCCAACACAGTCTCACTCCCAGCTCGTCGAAAACCGACGCTTGGTCAGGGCCCTTCGGCGTCGTAATTCCATCCGAGTCGATATTTGACGCTCAGAGCGAGCGCTCCAGCCTTCCATTCATTTCAACACATTAACCCGGCCGCGTCGTTTCAAGCCGCTGAGAGCATCAGTCCCATTGGATAACTGACGATCTGACAACACGGAAGTATTCTAATTACTAATGTCCGTCTAATGTCTAATGTCCGTTTTCACGTTAACGGCGATTTTCACAATGATATCTGCAACATTTCTTAAGGCAGAAACACCACTGTCTCCTTGTTAATTACACAACATTAGTGGGTTGATTTCCTGTTGCGTCTGCCGCTGTGATAATCTCTGTTGCGTGGGCTATTGGGATGTTTTTACGGTTGTCTGCTGCTAGACGGAGGAATGAAGGAGGAGGAATGAATCACTATCGATAACTTCGGCGAGGTTGCCGACGTTATTATATTAATAACGTTATCGGAAGTTATATTGATAACTTTATCACTGTAGATTATCATCAGGCTGCCGCAGCATCCACTCTAGCAACGGTAACCACGTAACTGACGCCTCGACTACTATCGATTTTTTTCGGCGGATTTTTTACGAGGAAAATGACCACTACACATTGAAACAATGTTAAAATAGACAACAAATAGGTTTTCGTACATTTTCGAACTTTATTCATGGAGAAAATACTTAAATATGTCATACCCCTCCGTTTGGAGTGTGCCTCGGAAAAATCTCCGTTTGGAGGGGTATATAGCCCTACCCCTTGGCCCTACCCCTCCGTCATAATGGGAATTGGGACACCCCTACCCCTCCACATGAACGCGCAAAACGGAGGGGTAGGGCCAAGGGGTGAAATGGGATTCAGCCTAAGTCTCCATTTGCACTTCTTCCATCTCATGTGTTTAATGTGAGGAAGTGTGTAAACTTATATGTAGCTGTTGTGATGACATATTCAGAAGTTGCTCTGTCTGTTTCTGCTGACAGCACTAGAGATGCGCGCGATTAGTCGTCTAAACGATTAAACGTCCGCCCACCTCCTAGTCGGCACCAGAAATATTAGTCGTTTAAACCAATTTGTGTTTTATTCATGTACAAGGCCGCTTAAATAAATAAATAAAGTCAGAGTTATTATTTATTATTTATTATATATTCTCTATTGTAGTTATTGTTTGTTTTTATTATTGTTTTATCCTATTTTATTGTTGTCCTTTTCTCTTTTTTTATTGCTATTCTCACTGCTGCTGTAACATTGTAAATTTCCCCATTGTGAGACAAATAAAGGAATATCTTATCTTATCTTATCTTAACTGTCATACAGCCGCCCGCCACTAGTCGGGGCTACAGAGCCGTCAGACAGCAGCCCCCCCCTCTCCGCGGCAACGCTCGAGTAGACTGGAGTTTTAAAACGTCACGGTGGGAAGATAGTCTCGCAAAACCAGCGCGGTTTGGCGGTACTTTAATCTAGAAAATGAAAACAAGGTAGTATGTAGACTGTGTCAGAAACAACTGGAATACAATCACTCGACTGGAGCAATGAGCAACCACATTCAACTGTTTGGATGTTAATCTGCACGAGACGACGGCTGCTGATGCTAGCGGTGCTGATGCTAGCGGTGCTAGCCACACTCAGTCCGATTTGACATTGTTTACCTGGAGACGTGTTCTCAAGTCCAGTCAGAGAGGATAACGCAGCTCATCACGATAATCTATCTTTGCAAGATATGCTTCCACTTAACTTTGTGGAATTCTGTTTCGATGTTTCAATAAATTGTGCTAAATTTTCACTGTTTTCTGAGTGTTTTCCTTTTTTTAGACTAGTCGACTAGTCTTAATTAAAATTTTCATTTAGTCGACAGGGAAATTAGTCGCCAGGAACATCCCTAGACAGCACGCACGATGGGTCTTAGAGGTCAATAACGGTTCATAAAAATAACCATATGTTCCATTATAAGACAACTAACATTTTATGATGACAACGTGATTTTGCCCTCCTTTAAGTCCTCTCAGCCGGAATCAAGGCTTCAGGTTGCAGATATTAAATATGTCAAACTGGAAAAAAGGCCACTCAAAAAATAACTTAAAAAAAAATTAAAACAAGATATTTTTTGCTTGTAATAAGCAAAACAATCTGCCAATGGAGCAAGTGAAAATTCACTTAATAAGATTTCTTGAAAAAAGACAATATTTTTAAGCCTGACAAGATCTTGAAATTAGCTTAAAAATCGTATAAAATGTCAAAAAAACTTGTTTCATCTGAAATATGACTCAAAACAAGATGTTTTTAAGTTTTGTTTCACTTAACAAGATATTTAAGATGCACTGTCTAAAAACAAGTTCCTATATCTTACTAAAATGTTACTCTTTAGGTAATTGTGTCTTATATCAAGTGTGATGACATATTTTGACTAGAAATTAGAAAAATATACTTGGTTTTGGGTTTTTGCAGTTTCAAACTGCATATCGGGCTGTTTGGCTTAAAAAAAAGTTTTGCCAAGTTATGGCAGTTATGTTTCATATGCATGCAGACAGTTGTTAAAACAAAACAAAACAAAAAAAAACATATTTTTTGCTTCTTGAAAATCAGATGTTTCATGTTTGTGCCATTTGGAGTTAGACAGGATTCAAGTTTTGCTGTCTCTATGACATCATCGTTCCCAGGAAGCAAGCAGAGAAACATGAGTAAGATACATTTCACAAAACCTAATGAAACATATTAAAAAAGAGAGCAAGAGTTTAAAAAAATGAATAAATACAAATAATAATAAATAAAAAAAAAATGGATTAAAAAGTAACTAAAAAAAACAGCAAGCGAGCAGGTGGGAAGCTGTAATATTACTGTACAATAACATGAGTATTTAACTGCAAACGCTTCCATTTGGGTCAAAGTATTTGTGTTATACATTAAACTTAAGTAGGCGGGGCCTAACTGGACACATGACACAAAACATATCGTAGCGTGTAACGGCTCAACAACTGAACAGCGCAGCACTACGCTAAAATTAAATAAATATGTGTCAGACATCTACTATGCTTAGGCTTGCATCAGACTGCCTTAACTCAACAAACGCTGGATAAATTATAAATTATACATGTGAAACAGTTGGTGTGAGATAACTAGGACAAAATAAATGTATTCATTTTTCCTCAAGACACAGTTGTGATGGAGTCAAATTAGCAGGCTCATCTTTTCTCTCCGTGTGCATTTATCTTCATGTTTCCATCCCTGTCCATCTTTGTCTCCGTCTACCTTTATCTTCCTCAGTCTAATATCACTCTGTCTCCCCCCCTCCCCCCTTTCTACACCCCCCCCCCCCCCCCCCTCCTCCCTGCTGTTTGGTAAAGATGACGGAGTGTAAAGATGTGATGGAATATGTCCTGTCATCATTATGAATTAGTCTCCAAACAGACTCTTTCACACACACACACACACATGCGCGCACACATGCACACGCCACACACAGAGCTACAAACATGCACACAGGCATGTACAGGCTCCATGTGTCGTATCACGGTCTCTTTTTTGAACCTGCGTAACAGTGATGTCATTTATCTGAAACAAAGCCAAGACATTTTGATGAAAAGGCAGCAGGGTCATAATTTAAAGATTTTGCTGGCGATTGTACAGGATGGGATTCAGAATCTTGCCCAAGGATACTTTGATTTATCAACTCATCTGATCTTCCCACTGAAGGATAACTGTTCAGTTTTTAAGCTCCAGCAGCAGATCTCTCTCATAAACATTTCAGATGCTCATCTGGCTTTTAATTATTCCCATTGTTACAGTTTCTTTTCGATTGCTTAAGCATGATTTTCAAAACACTGCACACAATTAGCACAACCACACACCCAATTAGCAAAACACTACAGATCCTTTGTAAAATTAAACGCTCTTGTAAAAGCTATACACTTCTTTTTAAAAACCCCACTTTGTTACCATGTGAAACACACACGTTTGACATTACTATACTCTGTTTGCACGAGTTACACTCTGCTGTGAGAAACCTAAAATCTACATCTACCTCTACATCTACCTCCAGCATGGCCTCCTCCTCTGTTGAATCCTCTTACTCCCCTTTCTCCTTGTCCTCCTTCTCCTTGTCCTCCTTGTTCTCCTCATCTCAGTCTTTCTCTGACTCTTTCCATTGTGCTTGAAGACCAATGAACTCACCTGCTGCTTTTCACAGTGAAGACACACCAGATTGGTGTGTCTACAATTAAGCAAATGAGTGTTTGCACACCTGATGACTGTGACGAACCAATTGGTTGGAAGGTGTGCTAATTTGACAGTCAGTGCTTTGGTGTTGCAAGGAAGTGACTTCATGATAGATATTTGTGTGTAATGTACATTTACTGCGTTTAGTGTTTTGCAACAAGTGTGAGGTTGACAATGTGCTTATAGTTGTGCAAATATGGGCTGATGTTTTGCTCCTTGAGTGTAAGGTTTTGCTAATAGTGTACTACTTTTAATCTTAGTGTGTAAGCAGTCGGAAAAAAACTGTAATACAAGAACCCACGGTGAGGCAGTTTTCCAACATGACGCCCCAGGATTATGGGATGGCCACCCGGAGAATCTGAAGGAATTTCCATGGAAACTGACATGTCACAATATGTCATCAAAAGGAGGAAGCCTTGGTAATCGAAGGTTTCATTTAAGCAGGATTGCAAAAAGAAATATAACCCAATTAATTATCTAGTAGTAATATATGGTAGTCTATTGCTGTCCATACTGTTGTTGGTTAAAGATAACCGAGGGACAAGGATAACTATTTTTCAGTATCTTATTGTAAGGTAAGAAATTAGATCAAGTTAGAGCGATACAAACTCATATGGACACTGTAGATTTGTTGCTGTGCTTGAGATCATTTTCATTTAAGCTGTTGATCATTTAAGCTGTTGGACAGATGGCCTCATATTATATCTGGAATCATCACCGCTGCATGTCTGTGCTTGACAGTTGGTGTAGGTTGTTTTCTCTGATATGATGTACAGTAATCCCCCACACTTCGTGGTTAATGGGGGCTGTGACCCCCCCGGGAATGGTGAAAACCACGATGTGGATGTACATGTATATGTACATACAGTATAAATGTACGTGCATACGCAAAATCTACGGAAGGTACACTCACTTTGACGATCTCTCCTCTGTCCGTAACTGATGAGAGCAAGAGATGGAAGATGATGGGACGCGTGTCAGCCAATCAGAGTACAGACAACCGACGGCACAGTGATGCCCGTCATAGCAGCCAATCACAGGCCTCGATATTCTTTCATGTCGGCTCTTGTTGCTTCCCGAGACTTGTTTTTGATGTGATGGGTTTCGCTTCAGCCTCACGCGTTTCGTTTGAATTTTTTTTCTAATATTTTTTCTATGAATATTTTTGAAACTTCCGCGATGTACTGAGTCCGCGAAGTGTGGGGAAATTACTGTATTTGACTGTCGCCAAATGTGGTACTGTGCATAATCGACCAGGTGTTATCACTTTGGACTATCCAGACAACATTTTTCTAGAAGTCTTTGGGTTTGTTCAGATAAAATGTTGTAAACCTTGCAAAGAAGAGCCTTTCTTCTGGCAACCCTTCCAAACAAGCCAATCTTGTTCAGTCTTTTTTTTAATTGTTCTGTCGTGACCTTTAATGTCTAACATGCTCAGTGAGGCCTGTAATGTCTGAAATGTAGCACTTGCATTTCATGCAGTTTCTATGACTATTGGACAGTCTGACCTTAGAATGAACCCCACTGCGAGGAAGAACGACAACTGTGTTGAAAATCTTCCTCTAGACCAGCCGTTCCCAAACTTCAGAATACCAAGGCCCAATTTGAAATGTGAAAAATCTCCGCGGCCCACCGAAACCTTTAATCACAACTGTGATCAACATACAGGACTAGAAGCTATGTTCTGACATTAATATGAGGGGTCAACAAATAAGGTGACACTTGTCATATTAAGTTAAGATGAAGGTAGAATAACTAACACTTAACTGGTTTGTTTTGTTACTTCTTAATGTTTTTAAATTATGTCGTTAATATTTTACAGTAATTAAAAACATATTTAAAAAAGATCGAGGATTTAAAACATATTTGTTTAATTTTAATGACCTCTCACGGCCCACCTGCAGTACCGCGACGGCCCACCAGGGGGCCACGGCCCACACTTTGGGAATCACTGCTCTAGAGAATAATCTTTCTTCCTGATAAACTTCATATTGTTTGGGAATGGCCTTTAACTTCCTAGACTTCCTAGAGATGCAATATTTGCTTTTCTTAGATAATTTGTAATTTATTTTCATATCGGTATTGAATAACACATAGACCATATTATATATGTATATATTTTTTTCTTTTGACCTGATACATAAAAACCTTAGAATTAATGAAGGGTGTGCATCAAACTATCTCCACAATCTCTGATACAGTTTTAAATGTATTTAGTAGTAATTGAAAAAGTATCTTTTTTGAATGCTCCAGTGGGCCACAGCTTTTTAATCGCAATTTTAATCCTTGATTTTTTTGATAGTGGCAGCTGTGTTTTATGATGATCACAAAGTATGGATCTTTTTGTGTATTAGGCAGTGCATGCAATATTCCTCTCACTCACTCTAATCACTTTGACTTTGAGTTTTTCCACAAAGTTTGAAAGACTTTTCAAACAACACATGCAAACTTCTTTGTAATTAGGGTCACAAACGCTCTGTTGAACCATGTAATTTGTCAAGCAATATGTGACAATTGTGGAGGACATGTTGAGAATGGTTGCCCTCTCCTTTGCCATCTAAGGCCTATTAAATATGCACAACAGGAGAGAGGGCCTTTTGATGGACTGGCTGAGGACCTGTTCAGAAAGTACACAGCTTCTTGCCTGCTGACAGCCTTAGATAGGCTCAAGCTCCCTGTGACCCTGAACAGGATGTAAGTGGGGATTCAGAAATAATGAAAGGATGGAACCAGAAAGAAGAGGCAGAGGCAGGTGACTTGAGGAGGTTTTGAAGAGCAGAGAGCACCAAACGTGCTTGTCTGTTTGAGACAAAACAGTAAAGTTTTACTTGATATAAGATTAGACCGATAAATTGAAGACTTAAAATAAGAAAGTAATTATTAAAACAAGTAAAAATAGCTAACGCTTCTAAATGTAATTTTTTTTTTTCTTGGCAAGAACCAAATAATTTACAGTATATATAAATAAATAGATATACATACTGTAAATTATTTGGTTGGTATATGGGCTGGGCAATGATTAACATTTTTTAATCGTGATTAATCGCATGATTTCCCTGATTAATCACGATTAATCGCATTGTATACGCCAAATCAAATAATGAATTCAAAAGTAGTGTAACATGCACTTTTATTTAAATGTTCTGCTGCTATATGAACTAAAGTGCCATAACATTTGTTTTTTAAACACTTTTAACATCAGCACTTTCAGTAGTAACACATATTTAGTGTAAATCTTATCTTAAAAAATGTCAAATAAAATAAAGCTTATGGCCACTGCCAGGGACATTAATGTCATCCTGTTTTTATGAAAAAAAAAAAAGTCTACAACAAAATCTAACAAAATGATGGTGGCTCAGCACAATCAGAAAAAAACAGGTAATTAAAACAGGTAATTTCTGAGGTAACAGCAGAAACTTTTAACGGGGAGTTTCAACTTAGTAGTTGTTACAAATAACCTTTGTTTCTGTTGAATCCTCCGTCTGGGAGAACTTTAAAATGAAAAATGTCCATGTTAAAGTTCTGTAACTTAACCAATCCCTTGTATCATTCATTCTTTCCATTTTCAATTGTCAATCAAAAAAAAAAAAAAAGAAAAAGTGACATTACGTTTTTTCGTTTTTTAATCTAACACAAAAAAACAAAAAAATCCCTGTTTTTTTATATTTCAATTTTAGACTTGGATCAAAAATACGAAATTAAAAAAACGGCCACAGAACTGAATTAGTTTTATAATGGAGGA
>JAGFBZ010001639.1:0-72965 GCA_018398805.1 Hirundichthys speculiger | reverse complement strand
AGGTGCGTATCTGCAGAGTCTCAGTCTCAGTTCTTATGACAGTCTCTCTGTCCTTGTTTCTGTTTCACTTTTGTTTAATTACTTTCTTAGTCCTCAGAGTGTAAATGTGTTGCTTCCTCCACCGTGTGTCATCAATCTGTGGACCCTCACGTTCCCTCTGGCTTTGTTAGACCTTTGAGGAAATCCAGAAAACTAAAAGCAGGTTTTATCTCTTCCCCAGTTAAGTAAACTCAGAGTTACCACAAAACCTGTTTTTGAGTCCAAAAAGCAGCAAGTGTGTTGGTCCCCATGGAAACGTATCCCCTAAACACAGTCTGGTGGGGGGGGTGGGATGTGTTCAGGTCATGATGAACCTTATCTTCACTATAACAACAGCTTTATATAAAAAACAAGAAGGGGCATGGATACACGATTATTTTAGCAGAAGATCTTCATGCCTCCTTCAAACATTCTCTGCAGTGTTGGGAGGAACCGAAGCAAAGATCTCCAGATGGGGAGAAAGTTATTAGACAGAACAAAAACGAGGCCAGTGAAAGTCCATCTGCTGTCATTTAATAAAATATAAATATAATGGAGTAACATGGTTCCATTGTTGCGAAAGTAAAGGTTTTCTTGTTAAAAACTCACATTAAGAGAAAGCTCCTGTACCAACAACCAAGCAGCAGGTTCTCCATGTGATCCACACCAGGAAAGCTTGATCCACAGCTTCACAGCTGCAGCCAGTGATGTTATTACAAGCACATCCATGCGCTGCTGCAGCAAAGATGTACCTCCCCCTCTAAAGGGTTCCTCCAGGAACCCACCTGAAGCAGGACAGAACCCCTTTGGTTCCTCTGGAAAGCTCATACCTGGGAATGAAAAGGGTCTAGGGTCAAAGGGAAACAAAGCCTGGAGTGAAGCAGCCAAAGAAAAATCCTCAACAGGTGACAATGAAAACACTCCTGCTAGCCAACAAAGAGTCTAACAAAGCTGCCTTATCGGCTCTACCTTGACTCCACTGAGACTCACAGAGAGCCGTAGGGTTGTCTCACTACCTCAGTTACTGCCTTAAGCCAGCCAGAAACATCCACACGTGATACGACAAAAGTGGGGTGACTAAGGTCAGGATACAACAACGCTGTTGTGTAATACGATTCATACCAGTAGAGTTCAGATTCAATACGTAGATGATCCCAGTTCATGAAAACAGCTCAGCTAAGGAACACAACAGGTTGCATCCAATTTCCACTCCGATGCTGCTCCTCCATCTGAGAAGGCAAACGTGTAGAGCAGTGATTCCCAAAGTGTGGGCCGCGGCCCCCTGGTGGGCCGTCGCGTTACTGCAGGTGGGCCGTGAGAGGTCATTAAAATTAAACAAATGTGTTTTAACTCCTCGATCTTTTTAAAATATGTTTTAAATTACTGTAAAATATTAACAACATGGTTTAAAAACATTAAGAATTAACAAAACAAACCAGTTAAGTGTTATTCTACTGTCATCTTAACTTAATATGACAAGTGTCACCTTATTTGTTGACCCCTTAATATCGGATCATGGTTCCTTGTCCTGTATGTTGATCACAGTTGTGATTAAAGGTTTCAGTGGGCTGCAGAGATTTTTCACATTTCAAATTGGGCCTTGGTATTCTGAAGTTTGGGAATGGCTGCTGTAGAGAGAAACTGAAACGGAAATGACAGTTTTACATGGACTGTTCCTTCAATGCTAATGTGAACCCTGGTTGGTTCAGGATTCACAATTGGACCAATAGTTTTCGACAGGTTAAATGGATAAAATAATTGCTGTTTGTAGTGGGGTAGTATATGGGCAGTGGTATTCATTTTGACAAATAATTGCACGCAGCAACATTAAAAAAAAGTTTTTTTTTAAATTAACTAAAAATGAACTATTTTGTTCATTTTTTGAAATGGTGAACTGAACTAGTTCATTTTAATTTCTGAACTATGAACTTAACTAGTTCGTGTAGAAAGTGAACTTGCCCAACACTGTTGACTTATGTCATATGACATCTCCTTAACATGTCAAGGCTGAATCGATCAAGGATGAATCGATGAAATGAGGCATTTGAGCATGTAAACCAAACTGGATGGTTGTCCATTTAATATTTGTTGAGATATTTATTTTCACAACTCAAATATGAGTCCAATAGTGACGTGGTGAGAGAAAAAATCCAGCTATGATTAAGAGTTGGGAATGAAGAAAAATGTCCTGGTAATCTTTCCAGAAGTTACTGAGATGGACGACCACTGAGGAAAAGTAGCTGTCAAAGTCAGTCAAAGTAGGAGATCCTTGACTTCTACATGTAAAGGAATGACACTCTCCTTTCAGATTATTCTAATGAGAATGAAATCCTTGACAAAGTGTGTAAGGATGGACATCAAGAGCCTCTTCCACCCGACTGCCCTCCATCTCTGGCAGGGCTGATCAATGCCTGCCGCTCCTACGACAGCTTCCAGAGACCATCTGCTGAAGGTAACTACAGATTATTGTCTTCAGTGTTTGGATGTTTCACCTGTTGGACTGACTGACAGCTGATGTTCAAGCTAATATTTGTGAACAGAAACATGACGTGGTCCCTTTTGTCTTTTGTGCAGTGTTGGTGGATAAACTGCACAGAGTGGTGGTGGAGTTAGAGGAGCAGTGAAGCTCCTCCACCGCTGGTTGTGATCATCCATCAGGAGATACCTGTCAGAAACATCCAGCTGTCACTGCTTTTATCTATACGTCTTCTAGTAATGACCAGGTTTATCTGAGAGGAGAGAAAGTGCCAAATCATTCTTTATGACAGCAGTTTTTACGTATTTCACTATTTTTATTTTAATTACAAACTTCAGTAATGAATAATCTCAATATGTATATGTAATCTGGTTATCCTTGTTTATATAACCACTGCTCAGTAAAAACTAGAGCTGGACAACGGTTAAAAATTTTAATCGCAATTAATCGCATTATTTCCCTGATTAATCACGATTAATGGCATTGTATACGAAAAATCAAATAATGAATTCAAAAGAAGTGTAAAATGCACTTTTATTTAAATGTTCTGCTGCTATATGAACTAAAGTGCCATAACATTTGTTGTTCAAACACTTTTAACATCAGCACAGTAACACATATTTAGTGTAAATCTCATTTTAAAAAATGTAAAATAAAATAAAGCATATGGCCACTGCCAGGGCATTAAAGTAATCCTGTTTTTATAAAAAAAAGTCTATAAACAAAATCCAACAAAATGATTGTGGCTCAGCACAATCAGAACATTAAAACAGGTAATTTCTGAGGTAACAGCAGAAACTTTTAACGGGGAGTTCAGCTTGTCAGTTGTTACAAATAACCTTGTTTCTATTGAATCCTCCGTCTGGGAGAACTTTAAAATGAAAATGTCCATGTTAAAGCTCAGTAACTTTATCAATCTGTGTATCATTCATTTTTTCCATTTTCAATTGTTAATCAAAAATTTGAAAAATTAAAAAGTGACATTTTATTATGTTTTTCGTTTTTAAAAGCATGTGAGCAACATGCGTTAACGCGCGATAAAATAAATGTCGGCGTTAATAAATTAATGCGTTAATGCGATAATACGCGTTAACTTGTCCAGCCCTAGTAAAAACTAAAACTAATGTGCCTTATTTAGTCCAGCTACCAGCCTGATCAACATGAAGATGAGTTATCTTGTCATCACAGCTGGAATCACCGCTGGATCGACTGAGATTCTGAGCTGTATTCAGTTTGACAATTCACAATTATTTTTATATCTTTTAATCAATATTGTCTAGATGTACTACAAATTTCATCACAACTATCTGTTTTCAGCAGAATCATTTTTCAAATTTAACTCTAAGATATTAACTAATTCCTATATTTACCAATAGATAAATAATAATAGATTTACTACTAGATTTACTAATAACAGCGTAATAACAACCTGTTGAAAATTGTTCTGTTGTAGCTGTTGGTTTCTGAGCTTTCATCAGCTGTTAAACTCAACTGTCAGCTGGAACCGAAGTTTCTTCCTCCAGCTGAAGCCTTGAAGAACATCAAAGATCCTTTCTGACACATCTGAGCTGGAACAAACGATGAACAAAGGTTCATCAAATATGGTGCTCTGGAAAATATTTTTGTACTGATTTGCATGTGTGTGTTTTTGATGCGGACCTTTGAAATGGATCATCAGTGTAGTCAGTAGATGAAGAACCCCAAATAAAATAAGATCGAAATGATAGTCTGTCACCGTCCAAATACTTCTGGACACAACTGTATGTGTCTGACTATGTGTTGCTTAAAGGGGGAAAGGAGCTTTCATATTTTTTATATCCCGGTGTCAACAACAAAAGCAATAATTTTATGTATCATGTAAAGTCATTTTTTTTACTTTTTCACTTTCAAACTGTTTACTACTTATGTCTTTGAATAAAAGTGGTTGATACCATGTAGGTGGTGCTATTTTCTCATGTGAATCTTTAAATTTATATCAGTGTTTCTTTGAATAGGTTGTGGAGGAATATTTTATTTGCTTTATTCATGTAATTTTGTTCATTTTATTTGTCTTTAATAATATGTTTAAAAGTAATTTGTCTTTCCTAACAAGACCAATACACATGTCTGACAAAAGGCAAGCACGGGGGTCAGCTGTGAATCATTGATCAAGGAAACACAAGCAGGGGTCACCCAGAGGAAAAGAAAATTCAAAAAGAGATCTCAAAAATGTCTCATTTACTTCTCCTAGACAACTATGAGATCTGTGTGACACCAAACTGAGACTAAGGGTTATTTCTCCTGTGTCTCATCTTTTTCTCCAGAGCAAATAAGATGCACTAAATCTCAAGTTAGTCTCCTTTTGAGTTTCAGAAGAGATCTCAACAAGCTCTAATATAATTCTCAGAGTTTCTCAACTTTTGTGTCTCTCTGTGATCTCATGCAGAGAAATCAGAGAGCTCTCTCCATAAACTCAATCTATTCTCATCCCAGCATCAGTTTATCCATCTCATACTAAGCTCAGGCAGAAGAAATGAAGAGCTCTCCACAAGCACTCATTGATTCTCAGACTTAGATCAATGTTTTGGTTGTTTTTAAACATGGTGACTTTATTGTAATCCACGTGATTTTTTGAAATGATGTATTACTGTACTCAGAATGAATTGATTGAAAATTTATGTTTGTAGGCTGCATAAGACCTTCTGCTTTTATATTAATTATATTTTCGTTGAATAACTAGTATTTCAATGCACGTTATTCAGGTCTTTTTTCATGAACCACATAAAATGTAAAATAAAAACAACAGTAATTTATTGGTAATTTGGGAGAGATAAAGTTACTATTTCAAGAATGTCCAGTATCATATCTTTTTATCACTTAAAAATACTACTACCGCTACCATTACCTCCAATAGCAAACACATTTGTGAAAATAGTTAGGAAAATAACAATCAAAACAGTAAACAGAAAGCCACACTTTTTGCATTTGACATTTATGGAAATTTATTTTACAAAATGCCAACAAAAACCAGTATAACAATATGTTTTACATCTCTGTAAACTGGATGATCTCCAGTGTTTGTAGGGCTTTTGGGTTCTGTTTCCTCCTCTTGAGGGAACATCTAAAGTCCATTCTTCAACAAATTCAGGTAGGTGATCAACAAATGTATTTATGTGAAAAGGCTGTTCAGGCTCTGATTCAACATTAAGTCCAGAGTGATGCATCTCACTTGTGTGTCCATTGCACTGGGATGTATGGTTGGTGTTATGGAGGTCACGCAAATTTGTAATCGAAGACTCTTCCAGATCTGCAATGTCATCAGCTTCCAGATTAGCGGAACTGGTCTCTTGCTCGGTGCGGCAGTCGTCTGACCTCAAATTGTTGATTCTAGAAAAAAAAATCCTAATGTATTTAGCAAATTTGTTTTCTCATAGTAATGACTCGTTTACACCAATTGTTGAAAAGCAGTATACTAGACTAGACATGTATATTTTTCACTATACTTCTGCTAAACACATTACTAATTAGTAGATTATTAAAGTGTTAATCATATAATAATCACCAATTTATCTTTCACATTATTTCGTTATTGGGGTATTATAAGGTTATTTAATGAAAACAAAATCATGTAGAAATAATAAATGTAAAAATAGGGCCCCTCAATTTAAAAAAATCTAACTAATTAGAGGCTTTGGAATTAATTAATCAAAATTAATATATAAGACATAAGTAAACGTATTGTTTTAGAAAACGTGTAGTTTTATATACTCACCACTTACAGCAGCCGCATCTTTGTTTCCTTCAACGAGTTGCATTTGGCCAAACAAGTTGTGGACTTTGAACCCAGTCAATGATGCAGCCCAAACGTCAACATTTCATTGGCAGAGAGCGCCATCAATCACAAATACTGCATCATGATTGGTCAGTTGACATAGGTCCGACTGACTTACATTAACGGTTGGAGTGCAGTGAGATGCAGGACGAAGGAGCTGCTACCGGACATAAAAGACGGTAAGCGACATTTTTGTCGAGCGTAATTTGGGTAAAACTTTCTTAAAATTTAAATGGCGAGTGTTTATGTTGGTTTAGATACTTTTTTTTGAAGAAACTGGTCGGCATATATGGCAAATAGTGACGCTAGCTAGTAAGGCTATATGCCTGAACCACATGTGGCCATGAACTTGTTATGATTATCAAACGTTAACTGGTAACTTACTGCTGTAATATATTTATGTAAAGAATATGCACTTTGTTTTTTTTTTTTTTCACAATTAGTGAAGTGACTAAATAATACTGAACATTGAAAAAACTTACAAATTAACACAAAATATGTGCCGAATTACATTGAAGTCATTAATGAATGTTATTTTTCAGTATTATCCATGTTGTTTATACTAAGACTGCTCTAAACAAGGCTTGTTGTAAATGGTGTATGCTTATAAGGGAGTTCTGCAGGCAGCTGGACAGAGTTCAGTATCTCCAGCACACACCTCCAGCGTTTCAGAACTTAAACATAATACAAACACAATTTTATTTACTTATTCAGGTGTTAATTCTTCAGATTTCTGTGCGTGGTTAATCATATTTCATTACAGTGATCCCTTAGTTTTCGCGGTCAATGGGGAAATCCGCAAACTGGAGCCCGAGCCTAAACAATGTGTTTAAAATATGTTTAAACACCGCAAAAAAGTAGCGAGGCACTGCAGCGAAACAAGACAAAGGCTCAACTGTGGTCTTTCTGTTTCCCTCACAGTCTCTGGTCTCTGAACCGCAGTAAATGCCTCTCGGCCAATCAGAGCTCAGATTCTAGAGTTCTGGACCGTCTGCGTTGCTTACAGGAGGCTGTGAGTCATCGTTTAATATTTCGTGGCAGCTGCGGCCTCTCGTCTGCTGTGGGGTGGATTTTCGCAGAATTTCAGTGATTATGTCTTGATTTTTTTATTATAATATATTTCTGAAAAAAATCCATAATAACTAAAACTGTGCAACTCAAACTGCGAAGTGGCAAGGGATCACTGTATGTATGTGTGTGTATATATATATATATATGTATATATGTATGTGTGTGTGTGTGTGTGTGTATAGTTAGCGAATAAGACAGCAAGTCTGATTTGGTTTCCAGAATCTGGAGAGCCAGTTTTCAGTTTGCCTGAATCAAGAGAAGACAGATCGTGGAAGCCATGCATGGCAGAGGTGGAAAAATTATTGGAGGAGAAGGCCAAACTGCAGGATGTGCTGTGCAGTATAAGTAAGTACATTTTTGCTCTCTGTTGCAGTTAATTGTTGACTTAACGCTATTACTTTTTCCCCATCATGAGATCTCTTTTATTTTATTTTTTTTTTAACTAGTCTCTTCTTTTTCTTTAGTTTATTTTTGCTCCTGTGTCCCTGTAAGGTAATTCATATTTTGTGTCACAGGTGGTCAAAACGTCGAGGCCCTAAAAACCTTCCTGGACAAAGTGGAACAGATCCAACCTCAGGCTGATGTTGGGATTCCAAAACAAAGATCTGGGACGCAAGAGCTGTATCCAGAAAGTGACCTGTTCGTGTCTTCTACCCGCCTGGCTGCAATACATGCAGAAGCAAAGAAGGACTGCCTCAGATTGTTCCATCTTCTTTTGATGAGTTTTTTACTGCAGAGGAGTGTCGAAATGCTGTGGCCTTTGGGAAGCATGGGAAGGTGCCAGATGGAAAGACAATCCTGGATAACATCAAAGTCAGTAGGATTCTGAGTAAGTGCATTGCTTACAGTTTATGGAAATATGGAAAGGTTGTAGAAATCCATCCATAAAAATACATAATGAAATGAGTTTGTTATAATTTTCTTTTTATTTCCAGTTTGTTTTCCCCTCTTTCTTCTGCCCCTTCTCACATTCATCACAATATCTGGCCAAATTTGGCATAGTTTCTGATGTGTTAGAGCCCCATGTATCACATAACTACATTTAATGTTTTGATTGTTTCAGCGACCTCACAGTTTTACTGAATTTTCTCGTGTGAACCATAGAGATATTTCAATGTGAATTTTGTGACATCGGGATAAAAAACACTCTCATTACTGTCATTGTAACTGCTGTTACATTATGAAATTTGTAATTTGTGCTTTCTTTTCTCTGTTTTTTTTCTTCTTGCAGCTTACATCATGCACTGTAGTGTCCTGAATGGATGGACACCAGTCTAGAAAAGTAAGGTTAAAAAAGCCTTTATAAACAAATGCCGCATCAGGGCCAACAAGCTTTAAAGAATTTCATGCAGCATACTGTTGAAACCTGTTGAACTGTTGACCGTGTTCAAAAAAAGCTGTAAGTTGTAAAATGTTGTGCATGTTGTGTTTTAAAGTTGTACTGATAGTGCTTAAAGCACCATTGGAGATGTTACCATTTTAAAAACATAGTTTTATTTAAAAGAAACACATTTATTGTTCAGGTTTCATAATGATGTGATGTCATAATGTGAGAATAGCTTTTGCTGTCTTTCTTTCTTTAACTTTATTATAAACATTATTGTTAACATCATTATAGCTACTTTTAAATAAAGATGCAGATTACTTCCAAAAGGGAAATCAATTTGTCTGTCATCTCATTTAATATACAATTATAAAGCCTGATGCCTGTGTGTGTGTGTATGTATGTATGTATGTATATATATATATATATATAATATATATATATATATATTTATATTTATATTTACACACACACACATATTTTAAGTGTATAGTTAAGTTGCTGCCGTATCTGTAGAGTGTGTGCGTGCGTGCGTGTGTGTGTGTGCGTGCGTGCGTGTGTGTGTGCACCATATTGCTCCATAGTAGCTCCAGTTTTGCTCATTTTCTTCTCCAAGGAGAAATAAAGGAGCCATTAAAAACACTGAATTGAGATTAGCAAGGTATCTCCCTTAAGTCTCAAGTATGACTCCCTCTATTTACTCTGTCTCACCTATTGCTCCTAGTGAATTTTAGGAGAAACATATGAGAAACATTTTAGACAAAATAGAAACTAAAATGAGGCTGAGATGAGAATCTCAAATTTGTCTCCTGAGCTATAGAAGAGCAAGCTTTGAGCATTAAAATTTTCCTCTGGGCAGCTGTGATTCTGAATAAACATTCCTAAATTCAGTTATTGTCAAGTATCTATAACCTCAAGGAACTGTATAACATCCCTAAATTCAATTATCACTCTCATTTAAGAGTCCCTTTGCCTTCCCCACCACCTGCTGTGATCCACTCTGTATGCAAACCTATAGAGGAGTCTTGGTATAAAAGAAAATGCCCTCTCTGTAAAGATAGGGTCCTCATTCAGTTTTCTGTGAAATGCCGACTGACAGCTCTCCTTATGTGCTGTCAAGTGACCCGAAGGAACATTGGAATCATCGCAGCTCTGTGTAAGAGATTTTTCTGTTCATAGTGTAGTGGAGTAACAGAAAAGTGGTAATTAGTGTGATTTGAAATCAATCTAATCAATGAAATGTGTGATTCTGATCAATAATCAGACACAAGAGGATTTAGTTGATTTTGTAATGAAGATCATTGTTAATTCTGTATGATCAACATTTCTCGCTGGTCTGAGCTGCCAAGTGTTGTTTAGGTTAAGCCGATAACGGCAGGGCACTGTGTGGCACAATGGAATGAAAAATGTTTATCAAACGGGCAGAGGTGGATGAAAATTGAATAAGTTATTATATAAGTTTTCATAAGGTAAAAATCCCAATGAAAATAATAATTAGCCCTCAGGATACACATAAAATAGAGGGGAAATAGATTTGAACGAAGTATGAATCAGGGTTTGATAATTAGGCTACTTTTCGATTGAGAGAGAGGTGACTGTTTATCCTTAACAATTCTGCTGGCTCTGGGCTACCAAAGACACAACAGAAAGCAGGAGAGGAGTCTGTCAGTTGTAAACAATAAGATCCTAGCAATACACAATACTGAAGGGAGGTGTAAAAGATGTTTTTCTGGGTCAAATGTTATTAGCGTAGCAGCTCAGGGCAACCTTGTTAGAGTGGCGAGCGGTGAGCTGCAGTGAGGCTGCAGAATCTTGCATAAGATCACATTCTGAGTATTGAGCAAATGGCTCCATCAATTCATCAGTCAATGGAATTGTGGGACAGACCATGGTGCATAGATCATTAAATAAGGGTTAGCTTTAGCTGATTAGCTTTAGCTTAACAAGCTATTTGACCAAGAAAAATGATAAGAAAGATGTCTGTGAGAGTGAATGATGTCATGATGATTTAGGTGAACGCCTTTGCTGATTGTCTGTACCTATCAAATGACTGTGTGGTTTTATGCATGATGTATAACCAATCAGAAGTGTTATGTGAGTTTGGGGGAAATTATGTATTCCTATGCAAATGTAAGTCGACCAATCAACAGTGGTAGACCCAACCAAGGACATTTTGCAGGCTGGTGCAGGCTGATGAGAGAGACAGAAGAATAGCATAAAAAGAGGGAATCAGGAGAATTCGGGGTTGGATTCCTGGAGCATCATTAAAAAAAGGAAAAACAGAAGAAGGACCAAGAGCTGGGAGCAGCTGACCATCATCCTAGGAGTAACCTGGGGGAATTCTTCAAAAAAAAAAGACAGAAGACGCTCAGAACAGGATCGACCAGTTTCCCACTTTTTGAAGAAAAGATCAGAGCCTATTGGGTTAGCCTAGCTCATTGCTAAGCAAGGAGGAGGGGCCGGATCTCAGAGTTCATGCAGGCCTGACCGTGCGCTCTCTCTCTGCCCTGCATCAGCAGCCTTGACAACGCAAAGGCGCCATTTGCTTATATCCCAGCCTGTCCTTGGACCAACCAGATGAATCGATTTGTAAGCCAGAGCTTAATTTGTCATTTTCATGTAGAATTAGAACTTGTTTAACCAGTTAATGCTGCTGCTTAACCTTGCTAATCTGCTTTAATAAATATAAAACTATCATAAGACGTCGTGGTGGAAATTACATCTGTATCCACAATTGTGAAAGACTTGGTTATGCCTCTGCACTAATAAAACAGGTTCTTATAGGTTATTTTCATCAAATATTGTCACATATCCTTGGGGCTTGCTGTCCAAGCCACTAAACTTATCCTAGCCGGTAACAAGAGCCCAGATCATAAGAGGAGAGCTGCAGTTAACAAACGTGACTGATAGCTGGACTTTGAGCCACCAGGCTATTCCTCTTAGATCAGTTATTGGGGTAAGCAGGGTAGACGTTTGGAATGGTATGCTGTGAGAGCTAGGCGTATCTCCTCAACACCAGCTTAAATAAGTTGAGGAAATCTTAGCGAGGTGAACCCCCCTAGAACGCAACTTCTTACCTGAAGAGACGGAGAGCTGGTCCTGGTGACAGACTCTGCTAGTCAGAGGCTGAACCACAACTGGGGGATCTAACATTTGGCGCCCGAACAGGGACCTTGAAGAAGTGAGCTTCAGTTCCAACCAATCTGGACGCCCGGATGAAATTGTGCAGCAGGAGGGAGCCTGCGTAGGCACAGAAGATCGACTCCCTGAGAGGACAGCGAGGGAAGCCGAGCCCGCAGTAATTGCAGGAAGCAAGCGGGATTGAGTGGAGTGAAGGTCGACAGAGAATTTCAAGAGGAAATCCCAAGACTACGTGGAATAGCCAACTAGTCTGGACCCCATCCCTGACCCCGAGAGGTACCTAGGGAGGCTTTAAGGAACAGACGACTCGACCAGACAAAGACAGAGAAGAATGAGAAGAATGGCGACAGAACAGAAGAACCCTAGCCCAGAAGAGGATGACCCAAGGTTGGGACCGAGGACTGCAGGGACCAAGCCCCATGGGACAGCCTCACCATCTGGGATGGCAGAGGAGCTGAAGAGACAAGCCCAAGAGGACCGAGATAGGTTAGCTCAGGGCTCAGGGCAGAGCGCGTTCTTAGGTTGCAACCTAGACGAGGGATCTGAGGTACAGAGCTACGCCTCCGAGCCCGCACCTAACCGGCTGAGGGACGTCGGGACGGTGGATACAGGAGGGGCTGAAGATCCGCAGGAGAAGACTCAAGATCTGCCAGAAATGGCTCGGAATCAGACAGAGGAAAAGGAACCACCTGACCCAAGCCTCAGGTCGAAGGAAGAGTTGGATGAACAGCAGAAGCTGCCCGACTTTGTAGACCACCTGTCCACACCATTGATACGGAGTTGTGTAAAATGGATGGACCGGGATTTTCGCCAGTTGCAGCTCGGGGATGGACCTAGCCAAGAAGATACAGAGAAGAAGGACCGGGTGGTGATGAGCTCTCAGCGGGGTCTTTACCGATGCTAAAGGGGAGGCCCACCATACTGAGGTGAGAGATCAGCTATGGAAGGCCGGAGAGGGCTATAGGCAGGAAGTTAGGTGCCTCGATATGACCCAGACGGGGGTAGGCATGGCCAGTGGGGGATGTCTGCCCCATTATGCTATAATTCATGTGAGAATTTACCAATATCAGGGAAGTTCAGGGATGAAAGAGTACCTGCCGGTGATGATAGAGGCCCTGGAACGGGGTCTGGGGAAAGCGAAGGAGATAGCAGCCAGATGGGTTATGATAAGCGTTAATGGGTTGAGATCAGGAAATGTGTCCTGGGGAGTAGCCGAGATGGCGGCAGTTGCGGCGATGCGGAGAGACGCGGCTAGGTGTCACATGGGAGACCGAATCGAGGAGTATGTGATCCAGACCTCCCCAGAGGATGAAGAGACCAGGAGACAACAGGCACAGGCAGCCATGATAGGGATGCGGGGGTTTAGAGGTGCAATACCAGCCGGAGGAAGGACACGGGAGTCCCAGGGAAGGCCTGAAGAAATTGTACCCGGAGCCCCTGCACTGGGACAAGAGGAGTTTCTCTTCATGGGGGGAGACTCGTCGAGGGCCCCGCCTGCCGCGATGAGAAGTCGAGGAGCCGAAGGGAAGAGCGTGACAGCGAAGACCCCACCAGAGGTGGAGATAGCGAAGGTAAGTCCTCGGCAGGAGGCACCACTGCCATCGGGGAACCTACTGGGGACAGGCCTGGTGGAGGACTCGGAGGGAGAAGAAGAGGAAGAGTCAGATGTGGCCAGCCTGTGCTTCCTGGCTGAGAAGAGGCGTGAGATTCCGAGGGAATAGAAGATGGCGAGACGCAAGGGAAAGAAGAAGCTGGTGGAGTTCGCCAATGTGAAGATGGTAACCGTAAGAATGCCCCGAGACCTGAGTTGGGGAACCATAAAGACCAGAGACGACATGAAGGCGTACACTGTTCATAACCATATTGTGCTGGAGGACATGAGAGATGAGGAATCATTCCTGGCTCAGTGCGGGATGTACCTGACCAAAGGGACCCAGGCCTGGTTTGTGAAGACTCTGAGGGTGGTGACAACAGGCCAATAAGAGGAGGTGAGATTCGCAACCAGGCCAAGGACAGGACACACGGTGACCACCCTGGATCAGGCTGTGAAGACATGGGATCTGGAAACCAAGTACTACGAGGAGAAGAGGAAGAAGGAGACCAGGCCCTCCACCAAGGTGTTAGGGAAGGTACGTAGTCGATAATTCGACCACGCAACCTCAGGAGTCAAGACAGAATGAGAAGGCGCCCCCGTGGCAAGGGGCTAGACCGCAAATTCTTACCTGAAGAGACGGAGAGCTGGTCCCGGTGACAGACTCTGCTGGTCAGAGACTGAACCACAACTGGGGGATCTAACATTTGGCGCCCAAACAGGGCGCATAAGTTTTTGTTTCTTTTCTCTTTAATAAATTCTAATTTGATTTTCTCATCAAGATCGGATCTTATTTTTTTCCACAACAGACTTCTACAGGTTGGTGAGGCAGAGAGATGGAGGAAGAAGGATGTGCAACAGGCTAGAG
Source organism: Hirundichthys speculiger (assembly GCA_018398805.1). NCBI lineage: Eukaryota > Metazoa > Chordata > Actinopteri > Beloniformes > Exocoetidae > Hirundichthys > Hirundichthys speculiger. The sequence goes on along the minus strand of JAGFBZ010001639.1, from coordinate 58,665 downwards.
TGATGGAGATGGAAATGTAGTGACAGTAATTCTACTCCACAATAATGCTGCGGCTGGCAACTTCGTTCTTCTGTTTTAATCCAAGCTGTGGCTTGTAATTCCATTTATTTCCATGGAATCCAGGCTGGTTGGAAGTACTGTAGCTTGTAATTCCAATCTCATTCATTTGAATTGATTCAGGTTGGTTTGGTGTGAGCTGTGCCTTATAATTCCAATTTAATTTATTCATTTGAATGGATTCAGGCTGGTTTGTTAAGAACAAGTGGCCAGATTGCTCTCATCCAAGGCTGCGAAGCGAGGTGTTGAGGCAGGTCCTTCCCAGGACAGGGTGGGTGCTCCTGGAACTCTGGTATCTGGTTCCTTCTCCTCTCCTGCAGTGAGCTAGGGAAAATCTGAAAAGCTCCAAATATATCCTACAAGAATAGGAAATGGTTATTCCGTTCTGAGTGTCTCCTTTCTCTGTTCTCGTCTTGAAGAATAGATTCTCAGTAAAATCCCTTGGTGGTGGTTAGCTCCTGGTCCCAGCCAATCATCCTTCGAAGAATGCTCCACAGAATGAACCCTATTTCTCTCGAAACCTCAGCTTTTATGCCTCCTGGCCGGCCACGTCTTACTTGCTCCAGCCCCCAAAATCCTTGTTTGTTCAGGATTCACACGTCCTGATTGGTTTCACACAATTGGTTTTCCAGTGGCATGCGTAATCACATTTACATAGTATTGTTCTGATTGGTCCATGTTCACAGAGTCTTACATAACCAAATGCACTCTGCATGAAGCCTCAAGGCTATTTGCCCCAGGCTCTCTCTCGCTATCACGTGCTACCAGCAGCTAGCTTGTGTGTGTGTGGCGGAGAGCTTGTCAAGGTCTTGCTGACTGTCTTTAAAGTCTCTGATTGTGAAATTTTATGACAGAACGCTGGGAGATCCGGTCAGACGTCCGATGCTGGCCAGCAAACGGTGAGAAATTCTGCAAATTTATTATTGAAATTTAATTGGTTCTCTGAAAGGATCTTCCTCGTTCATAAATTCATGAATGATTTATGTAACAAATATCATTTTGATAAAATTCATAATACGTTTGTGTAATTTTTGGGCCATGCACAATATTTAAATACCAGGTCTGGGAGCTGGTATTTGCGCACGAAAACCAGTCTGGGGCTGGCAGATGAGAATTAGGTCGGGGACCTAAAACAGTACTATAAAGGATGGTCGGGGACCATCCAGGCCATGTAATTTCTAGTCAGGGACTAGAGTCATTCTGGGAATGAATAAAATTTGAATGTGTGGGTGGCTTTTTCATCCGATTTGATAAATTAACTGGGAAGCTGCAGTGTACGCTACACATAGTGGGCAAAATTCCTGCATCTGTCCTGGATCGTGGGATGAAGTTCTGTTGGGGTTTTTTGGGTTAGATAGGAAACGGGTTTTATAGGGTGATATGTCCGGTTTGTTGGATTAAATACCAGAAAAAGGCTGGATTACCCTCAATGATTAAGCACACAGAATTTCTTTTTTGTGTAGAAGCTTCTTAATCAAGCCTTTTATTTGGGATATTATTCACAGCTGGATATATTGCGTGTATAATTTTGCTGTATATGTTTTATGTTTGTTCGTGCGTGCCTGTTCTATGTTTGTACATGTAAATTGTCGTGTGTCACGTCTGTTTAAAATTTGTACCCGGTTTTCTGGGATCGTCCTGTATATGATTTTCATACAACGATTAGCATAAATTCTGAGATTAACCAAGAAAGTTAAAGACAGTTTAGTCTGAGAGGAAAAGGAGGAATGCAGAGATGCGGTTTTACGCCCCTTGAGGAGCCTGATATAGGGAGGGGCAGTGAATAGGGTTGCCACCTTCCAGACATGAAAATAAGGGACAATTCCGTATTTTACGGGACGGGTGGCACAAGTAGGCTAGGCATTTTTTCAATTATTTTTAATTAATCAAAATAGTAATCAACATCAAATGTTTAGTTCATTTAACCGCGATATGTATTTGAGGTTATTTCACCCAGCCCTGTGTCACGGCCTTTAAAAGATTTTTTAATGCTTTATTTAGTCATGTTCAATAAAGTGAGCACTAATCTGGAGACTGCAGTTGATACTAATAGCAGATGACATCAGGACCTCCAAAGCTGCAATGTTTGACATCAGTCTGAAAGCAGACAACGTATAATAGTTGCAATTTAAAAATGATAGAAAAGAAAAGGGGGCGCGGGATCACCGTAGCGTGAACGGTGATTGAACATTGGGGTAGACATTTTTAAAATGTGCAGGTAGTAGCGCAGCACCGGCGTCTGTGGTAACTAGGCAACCATGACAGCGTGGGGCGGGGGCAGGCACTGAGAGTGACAAGATGACTGGCACACACTTTTATAAAGATATGGGCACAGAGCGCAGCAGGTCCTGTTGTCCCACCACAAAAATTTTGCTGGCCTTAATGTTTCCTCTGTTTCTCTGTTTTATTTGTTCATTATTGTTAAATTTAGTGTTGATGTGTGTGTGACAGACGTGTGTGTGGGGCGTTAATGAAAATACGGGACAAATCGCGTCCCGTATTGAACTAATACGGGACGCAACATTTTTTTCTCAAATAAAGGACAATTCCGTATTTTACGGGACGGGTGGCAACCCTAGCAGTGAAGGTGCTACGGAGAGTTTACAAGCAGCGGATTCGGACAATGACACAATAGATGTCCTGCTAAAAAGATGTAAACAATAAAATTCTTGAGTGACTGGAGGATATGATCTATCTTTGATATTTGGGAGTGGCTCTTCAGATCCTGTTAATGTTAATATATCATCTTCTGTGGTAAGAGGAGATGTGTGGGGACATGTTTCAGCCCCCCCTTCTTCCCTCTAATAACTTTTCCTTTTAACATTAAGGGAAACAAAAGAAAGAAATATAGATCAACTTATAACAAAGATTAACTTTATGAAAATAGTTTTTTAGTCTGTAAAGATTTGAAGTGCATCAATCCCACCGTAGTCAGAGTGAAGCCAGCATCATCATATTTCCTCGTCTTAACTTTCTGGTTACTTTCGTTTGTCTCATTATCTCCGTCTCTCTCCATCTTTGTTTTCACCCCTGTTAAATATTTTTCCCTGGTGTCTCTTGAGTGGTGTGACTTCATATCTCCTGCTCTGTGCTGCGTGCACACATGTCCGTGCAAAAAACCCGACACAATATAGCTAATACTCCCTGAACCCACTGGGACAATGAGAGCGCCACTGCCACCTACTGGAGTATGTTTGCAATTACACTTTATTCCAGTACGGCAAAAAAAAAAACATGTTCCCTGGGGTCACACGCGCCCCCCCTGGCATCGCACAGCGCCCCCCCAAGGGGTCCCGCCACACTATTTGAGAAGGACTGCTTTAGTGTGATAGATAACAGAGAAGTGATCTTTTGTCCTGCGGTAGTTAAAGGGGGGGTTAAGAAGGTGGAAAATGTTAATTCAATTACAGCAAGGTGATTATAGGTGATTAAATTGAGAATGATGAAGTATGTATCTCATGAACTAAATAACTAAGGTTTTGAAGAATTTTATAGATACATAGCATTACTGGAAAAAGAAAAAAAAAACTTTTTTCATTCTGATCACCCCCTCTTTTTCTTCGCCTTCCCTCGGCCCCCTCCCTTTTCTAACCCTGCTGTCTTTCCTCCTGTCCTCTCCTCCCCACGATCAAAACCCATGATCCTTTATTTTATATTATTTTTGGTGTGTGTGTGTGTGTGTTGGCCTACGAAGACGAAAATGACAATACTGAATATGACCCATGTTATATTCTGGTTGCTGACAGGGACTGACTGTAAACTGACATGAGGTCTGAGACTGACTATGGGCCTCTTTACCTGACGAAAGATAAAAATATGACTATACGTCCGTGGAGCCTGATGATTCTTCAGGCCAGGATTTGAATATGGGGTATTATTGAATTGCTTTAACCTGATATTATAAATAAAATTATAGTATAGAGAACATGATATAATGATAAAGTATACCAGAAGGTTGGTGTACTGAGATCAATATGTGGGAGAATTTCGTTATATGAGTGTTTTGATACAAGGTTTGATGTTTTAAATGCTGTTGTCAGAACATTTTTCTCTATAGCTGTGATTCAATTCAATTCAATTCAATTTTATTTGTATAGCGTCTGTTACAATGACAATTGTCTCTAGGCGCTTTACAGAGACCCAGAGCATGACCCCCGAGCAAATATCATTAACTAAGATTATAAAATTAAATCCAATCAGTGATAATGGCAGGTAAAAAACTCCCACGTAGGGAGAAAAAAAACCTTAATGCCAAACAATGGCAAGGAAAAACTCCACTTTAAGAGGAAGAAACCTTGAGCAGGACCTGGCTCATATGGGGGGACCCTCCTGCCGAAGGCCAGCCGGGTAGAGAAAGAAAAGAGGGGAGACAGGACAGAGAGAGGATGGAGGACGGAGAGAAGATGGAGGACAGAAAGAGGAGAGCACACAAATGACTAAATACAATGGCCATATAAACATAAACAGATGATGAGGTAGCAGCACTGGGATGAGATGGCCAGAGGACCAGGTCGCCGATCACCACGTCAGTCGGCACCCAAACACAACTGGAGGAGAACCCCGGGATGGACAGAGGATGGAACTGCAAGTCAGCATGAAACCCAGGACACTCTGGCCTGCAAATACACAGAAAGAAAAAGGAGGCAAAACCAGCACAACAAACCAGAGGAAAGCAAAGAATATGGGGCACAGTTTCAGTAACAAGGTGCTCCCAAATAATTATGAGCTGGAGGAGGAGGAAGGGAGGAGGAAAGGGAAGACAAAGGAGAAAAGCAGTGGAGACACCACTCAGCAGATCATGTTGGTGTCCCCCTGTAGCGTAGGCCTATAGCAGCATAGCTATGACGAAGCTGTGATTAAGACGAGCTACTCTAGTCTGAGCTACTACAACTATAGTTATAACTATTAGCCCCTACACACTATAGATTAGACTAATTGTAGGCTTTACTAAACAGAAATGTTTTCAATTTAGTTTTAAAAGTGGAGGTGGTGTCAGCCTCCTTAACCCAAAATGGTAGCTGGTTCCATAAAAAAGGTGCCTGGTAGCAGAAGGCCCGTCCTCCAAATCTACTTTTAGATATTCTAGGAACGACGAGTAACCCTGCACTCTGAGAGCGGAGAGCTCTATTAGGAGCATAACATGCTATCAAGTCTTGTAAATAGCATGGAGCTAGGCCATTAAGGGCTTTATATGCAAGAAGCAGAATTTTAAACTCAATTCGATAAAGTTTCTACTCTGTTTGACATGTTTTTGCATGTTAGTTCTGTGTTTCTTTCATTCTGTGGGATTAGATGTGATGGGTTTAATGTTATGCAGAGTCTCTCATTTATATTGGTTTTATAGGAAAATATAAGGGGTCTCTGATTAATAAATTGGCTGGTCAGAAGGCCTCAGTCTATTTTCCTTATACATATTTATTCGATATGGTGAATATAAAGGTGGATTGTATTGATTATTATAAATGATACTTGAATGAAGTGATATGATGAATGATGTGTGGGAAGTTATGATTATTTTTGTGAACGAATGTTAACAGTTTTTTTTGGGTTTGTCTAAATGCTGTTGGAACTTTTTTGTGGAGTTAGTCAAGTTAGTGATTTTTGTTTTTGGAACTAATTTCCTGTGAAGGATGGAGTTCTGTTTTTCTCAGACTTATTGTTTTTTAAACTTTTTGTTTTTTCTGCTGTAAGCAGTTGGACATTACAAAGTCCTCTATTTTAGTGGCCACATTCAGTTTACTCTTAGTGCCGTAAAAAGGATGGAGAGATTTACGACTTAGAGCGGCTGTTATTCGGGGGATGTCTTGCGTTCGCGGATCAGTTCCTGCTTCCTATTTTTTATGGCTCATTTGGTCTCTGTGGATCTGGATTTTATGGTGACCCCTAAACACGTTTCCTCTAAAGACGATTCTTCAATGCAGCTGATCAAGAACGATACTGCTCTAAAGACTTCCTCTCTGCTCTGCTGCTGCTTATGAACGATAATTATGCGAGGTGGGCTCTCGCAAATGGACACAAGGACTTGTTCAAAGAACTTTGATGGCTAGCAAACTCTGATATCAAGACTCTGCTGTTTGAGAAACCAACAATACAGGGGGAGCTGTGAGGTCTGGCGTTCATGGTTGATTGATGCGGCTGTGATTAGGGGGGTGGGGCTGAGTTCTGTGACGTTGGACAGTCTCCTGATGAAGGTCGGTTGAGTTGTGTCTCTCTCTCATCCTTTCTTTGGTGCTTTCATTTTTTATATATAATTGGGACGATTTGCATTATCACCAGATAATGGGGGAGTGTGGCAATAGAGAACATATGTGAAGACATATATATATTTGAAGGACATGAGTGGAAGTGATTAGATGGAGGTGATAAAGTGATAAAAGAGGGAAGAAATAAATTACCATTCTAAATTTATATTCACTGTAATGAATTTACAACAAGGTTACCACTTTATTGATTAGTTTATTTTTTAATATGTTTTTCTATCTCTTCTAACACACATACTGCATGTTTCTGCACAAGGTTTTTGAAGTTAACACTATAACAGTATGGACAGTTTTCTAATAATCGTGGATTATAACTATCAGAAGGTGAGCCAATTTTAGATCCACTTATTAAATATTGCAGGATATTTTCTAATCCATAACATCTCTCCTGAGTCTGTTGTAACCTCTTTCGAACTAACATAGATTAGATAAATGTTATTTGTGCAACCTCTGTCTTGTGCTTTCTGTGACAGGTAGTGGAGTATTCAGGGTGACCTTCTTTATGGTGCCATTAAAAGACCTGTGACAGATATCCGTGGATGTTTTGTGTTCTGAGTGGAGTTCACTGGAAAGTTCTGGGCTGATGGAGCTTGACCACTCCTTTTGACGTGCTCATGTCAACTTCGGGAGATCAGAGGATTCCAATAATTTCTTCACATCGTTATGGTCCATTGGAGTTCAGCTTCTCACTTCATCTGTGTTGTCACACTGGCCTGTCATCTGCGGACATCTGGATTTCCTTCTCTTCAAACTGGAATGAACTCAATATAATTAATTACATTATGTATGTTTACTTTATTCATATTTTTACAATTTACAGTTCCTATAGAGTTTATGAGTGTTTATCAGTTCTATGAAATATTACAAAATGTGTTTACATGTTTTTGGGTGGTCGGGAGGCTGTAGTATATTGTTTGGTTTTGTTTTCACATAAAAAGTTTTTTTTTATGAAAAGGGGATATAGAAATATTTTTATACATATAGAATACTGGATAGCTTCTACAGTTGATTTGGAAAACATGAATTAATCATGTTTTGAGTGGAGATTGTTAGGAATAAAATATCTGAGGGCTGTTTAATTGTTAAAGCTAGAACAGACATGAGGAAATGTCTCCTTTTATGACCTGAGTTCCTCAGCTTGGGTTTATGACTTAATTACTGCAGCATCCTTTCGACCCCCAATCAACAGTTTGAAACCCCCTGAAAACAGTTTGTTTATTAACCAGGATTTTGGGACTGGGGAGATCTGGATTTCCGTAGACAAAGGACCATAAAACCCAGGAGATCAGGACCCGCCTTCTTTGGATCCTTAAAGGAGGGACAGAATCTGATTCCTGGGTGCATTTCCCTGGCATCTCTTGAGATGTTAGGAAGATGTACCATCGGCCGATTAAAATATTCTGCATGGCATAATAATTCTTAGTATTCATGATTGTATTAAATTCTTTGATTGATCTGTGTTTCTAGACTTGTCATTTAGGCACCAGATAAAAAGAACACGGAGAGAGACTTTCAGTCTCCTAGATAAGATAGAAGCACATAGAGTTGTTTTGAATAATCCAGTTTAACTTTTCCCTCAGAAGAATTGTTACTTAATTATCAAAGGAATTGTTACTTAATTAACAACCCAAATTTTGCTGTAATCCATTTGTTTTAGTACCTTACTAAACCAATACTTGTCATCATAGGCGTAATTTTAGAGGTGGATGGGTGGGTTGCAACCCACCCAATAATTTAAACCAGCAGCCATTAAACCCCCCCCCCCCCACCCCCCCCCCCCCCCCCCCCCCCCCCCCCCCCCCCCCCCCCCCCCCCCCCCCCCCCCCAAATATCATATCATAATTATTTTAAATGAATGTTAGGGGCCGCCCCGGTGGCGCAGTGGTTAGGGCAGGCGGCTCATATACAGAGACTAAAGTCCTCATGCGGCTGGTCGTGAGCTCGATTCCCGGCTCAGCAACCCCTTGCCGTGTGTCTGCCCCCCTTCCTGTCTCTTTACTGTCAATAAAGGCCACTAGAGCCAAAAAAAAAGAATGTTAGGTATTATAAACATGACAATGTGGTAGATTTTATCAATGGCAGTAAAAAAAGAAAAAAAAGTGACATTGATCTGTTGTCTTGCTTGTCATCCAACTTTCCTCTCGTCTTCTTCATTTAAAGGAGCCTGACACAGCCGTTGTTTTTATTTCAATGCTGTACACAGAGCTGGCTGTACATTCCCCAATGGATCAGATAACCAGGGCTCTACCCAATTTGGCGCCCTAGGCGAGATTACACTCCGGTGCACCCCCCCCCCCCCCCCCCCGAGCCCAGTACAATTCAATGACAACAACTAACTGAGCAATCACGACAGTTTGATTTAAGCATTTGAACAACGACAAACTCAACGGTAACAACAATTACTTTTAACTAAACTTGTCTTTTAACTAAAGACTACAAGTTTACACGTCTGGACTTCCTGGCAGCAAAGGCATCTATGGTGTCATCAAATGACACCTGCCTGGACATTTCACGGTTTATACTCATCAGGGCAAGTCCATTTAAATGCTCCTGAGACATGGTGGATCTCAGGTATGTTTTGATGAGCTTCAATTTGGAGAAGCTCCTCTCTGCAGCAGCAACTGTCACAGGAATGGCTGTTTGGGGCATCTGCAAATATTTTCTGAGTGCATCTAGACAGATATAGAGTAGATATATTTATGACTGTACAAGCAAAAAAAAAAAAAAAAAAACCAGCTGCTGCTGCAGTTTGCATTTTCATCACCTGGTTACTGAATTTCAGCAATCATTAGGCACGATATCAAATGTGATAAGTACAGTAGGAGGTTGAGAGCTAAGCAGCAGTGACACTGGACACACAGTTGTTAATAATAGTAATGGTAAAATTATTTTCAATTTTATAATGATGTGATGAAACTGTAATGCAGTATCAGAGCGGACACACGGGCAGGGATAATAACTGTAGAAACTATCCTATAACGGATGGAACAAACTAACTTTTACATTCTTCTCATCATAGACATAAACGGCGCCGATGCAGTTCATTTCACATTAAACAACACAGAGAACAGCCAGCAGAAAGCTGTGTTTTATTGTATTTTTAAAAAGGAAGCCAGATACAGGAGTGAACTGATCATAGCCGGCCCATCCCCAGTTGACCGGCGGCGCGTGCACATGATTTGGCCTCTATTTTGATCCCTCTCATAATTTATTAATCCTTCTTAGTAGCTATCAGTGTGTTTTATTATTTTTTTTAGCATGTTAAGTCAGCATTGCCCATGCCCAAAGTCCTTCTCTGGCGTTGTTTAAAGTTACTTCAACATAGCTAGCTCAAATAAAAAGTCCTCACACAAAACGGCATAAAAAAAGAAAAGGCGTTAATGTTACCTACATATTGCGACTTCTTCTTCTCCTCCTTTCTTCTCTTTCTGTTCTGCTCATCCGAGGGCTTGGACGGCCTTTTCATCTCGCAAATTACAACTGTCTGAGATCGTCTTCCACACTTGTCCTGCCCTGACCTGGTCTCTGATCCGCGCATCATGATCCGGACCCAATAACGACACGTCACGTGCTCACATATAATTTAGGAACATGTCACTGTTAAATTATTTGTAATGTTAATATGTACTTTTCTTTCTAGACAGAAAACACTAAGTGAGGGCGCCGGTGAGCATAGAAAATTATTATTTTATTATTATTTTCCCTAAAGGCCACGGCGGACTGGCGGCGTGGCGGCGCCCCTCCAGCAGTTGGCGCCCTAGGCGGCCGCCTATATCGCCTATGCCAAGAGCCGGCCCTGCAGATAACACTCCAGCATTCAGTCACACTGAAAATGATCACTCCAGATCCATTTATTTCAGTTAGAAAATACTTAAATATTTCTTCAACATAATAGCCAAGATGATCCAAAAATCCCATGAATCACTCGACACTTCTAACTTACAGGTTACACGCTTGGTTCTTCAGAAGTCTGACCTGATGTTTGTTCCTTTCTTGTTGCTCCAGTAGTTGTGGACTGTTAGTTGGTGTTTCGTGGTGTCTCTGTTGGTTTTATTAGTGGACTGTGGCAGTCAGGCTCCTGCTGTTGTGTTTGTGCAGAGATCAGTGTTTCCAGAGTGGGAGTGGTTGAAAATGAAAACTAACATATTTGTTCAGGGTCACTGAAGGTCCAAATGTGGAATTCTAGTTTCTACAAACCAACATCCAACAAATATGATTAGATCAGGAAAGTTTGGATTCTAAATTACTGATAAATGTTTGAAATGAGAAACTTGGAGTTTTCATTGAAGAGAACTGAAACGTGAGCAGCTTCTGACTGATTTCAGACTCCCACATTGTCCTGATTGAACAAACATTTGCAGCTGCAGGGAGACCAAGCTGGTACTGGTCTGTTCTCTGTTCTGTCCTCTGTTTGTTGGTGTGCTGTAGAAACGTCCTACAAATCTGTTCAGACAACAATCACCACCAACAAGTGTTGGAGCTGCAGCGTTCCAGTCAGAACTGGAAGAACCAGCTCTGCTGCAGCTGCTCCTCCTACCTGTCCTGCTTCCTCAAAGGTGAATCTCAGTCCGGGATCAGTCCAGCTGTGTCTCAGTGGTTGTGTTCAGACTGCAGAGGCTTCTTCTTCTTCTTCAACACTTTGGACTGTTTGAAGAAACTGTAAGTTTGTTTGTTTCTCACTTGAACTTTGTCTTTAGAAACGTTCCTGTTTGTTTCTGCTCCATCATGGTTGGAGAAGATGTTCACTTTTGATTTCACTGCAACCTTTGATCAGTCTTGTGTTTGAAGACAAATCTCCATGATTGTTAGATGATTTGTTGTTTATTTTATTATTGATGAGAACAAATCCTGATGATCAGCTGATGTTGATTAGTTTTTCACTAATTATAATTTGTGGTGTTTTCATTTCCTGGAATGAAGCTGTCAACTCCTCTGTTAAAGTCAGACTGCTGTTTCCTGTGGAGCCTTTCAAAATAAAGTGTCTGCTGTTTGTGTAACTGTTGTCTAATGAGGCTGTGACAGAGACAGAAATGTGTCTCTGCAGGACAGATTCACCTCTGAGCTCGTTTTGTCATTTACAGTAACCAGACTGACGTAGAGGCTCATTCAGGTTTTTCAGGTTCCTGTTGCTGCAGTGTCACCTTGATCAAACACAGAATCCACCTCCATGTAGTTTTAGAGTTAGTTAGTGAACATCAGGACTTTATAACTTGTGTTTTTCTCTCCTGTCTTGGTTAAATGAGAGCATCTCTTCATCACCAGAGGGTATTCCTCTGAGACTGCAAGGGAAGCTGCCTACCTGCCCTATAATGTCAAAGAAATAAACAACCTAATATGTGCAGTTTTGTTAACATTTCATTGACTATAAATGTGTTCGAAGACGTTAAACATGAAGACGAGTTGATTCAGAATCAGCTACTTCTTCACCAGTAAAGTAGTTAACTTGTCCGTACATTCCCATGATGCTTTCTGGTCAATGTATTTCCTCATAGAAGCTGAGAGTCTCTGGGACTGCATGGAGCATTTTATTCATTGCTGCAAAACTCGACAGGCATTGTCTTAAATGCCAATGTTGTCCCGCCCCCTGGACTCTCAGCGTCTCTGGGAGTGAATGCAGCTGTGGGTTGGCCTCGGCTGGCCTGGACGCTGATCAGTCTGCATGCTGATTGGAGGAAAAGAGGAATGCAGTTTTGACTGACAGGTTTCCAGATATATATATATACTGTCACGTCTCATGCACGATTTCTGTCCAGCGCTGATTTTACATGTGAAGTCGAATGACAAGCAGCGATCATTTGTTGGCATTTCGACAGTGAAAAACTTCATTTCTTACACTGTAAATAAATCACACTTACTGTGGGGAAGAAAGAATTAACATAGAAATAAATTGACACGTTTTTTATGATGTACTCCAACTATGAGCTTCCCCTGTTTGAAAGACCAGAAATCTCCACTGGTCATCACGTTGTCATGGTGACAGACATCACAGTTGTACAGTTTGTCTCCAGAGATATCAAGTCTCTCTGTCCTTCACCAGACTGAAGCATTTCTGTGACCCGTTTAACTTCTTTAGTGCTTGTTGTGTTTTAGTTGTTGATATCCAGTCAAATCTGATCTGGTATCAGATCTTGGATTTTAAATCCTATGACCCTGCGTCCCATTCTAATGTCCTCAATAAATACAGATAATATCTTCTGATTTCTAATAACCAAACTCATTGGAGGAATCAGTCTACTTGAAGCCAGGGCATCCTGTTCATCAATGAAAAGATGAGTCAATGTTCAGACGTCTCCAAAATGTGCTTCAAGATACCAAACAATATTCAACTGAGCTGAACGATTTTGTACTGTACATAATTACCCTTCAGGGATTAATGAAGTATTATTGGACTGATGTGTTTCCTCTGCAGATGAAGGTAGAAGGTGTGTGTGAGCTGATGTGGATGTGAATTCAGCAGCATGGATCAGTGTGAGGACAGAGAGGAGGGAGTCCCTCCCTCTGAAACCACTCTGGCTGGAGAACATGAGAGTCAGAGCAAAACTCAGAGGTGAGATGATCATCTCTAACTGTCCATGACTCTTCTGGATTTTAGAGCTCAGCACTCATATCGGCAAACATCATTATTACAGGAATCATCCTGGACCTGGACCTGGATCTGGACCTGAACCCAGCTGTGTGTCCTTGAAGAGCAACCGGTCAAAAGGTTATCCACCTCACTTTAAATCAGATGAGGATTCATCTCCAAAGAGGTCAGCTGTAACTAAAATCTGTCACTTATTCATTTTTAAAACTTTCATTAACTAGTTTAACTTGAACTAGTTCTTTTCACATAAATCAAACGTGTACATTTGAGAACTTTAAATCACTAAATTTATTCTTTCAGCTTCCATCAGAAACCAGACTCTGTTGTCCATGAACCCAGCTGTGTGTCCTTCAGGAGCAACTGGTCAAAAGACTTGATAATTAACTTTAAAGGAGACCAAAGTTGTGCAGCAGAGAGGTGAGATGAATCTAAATGTAACTATGACACCAAGAAAAGACCAAACCTGATTATTCAAATATGAGATATGATATTTGAAAAATGTCTGCATGAATGGTTGGTGAACATATTTACAGATGACCTATCAGTTCTAGTCACACGGTCCAACGTTGGTCCTTCTTCTTCTTCTGTGGTTAAAGCCGTTTTACAGCTTTCACTTTGTCCATTAGTGTCTCATAGACCTTCATCACCTGTTTCTGATCTGATCTTCCTCCTCATAGACATTCACCTCCTGTTTCTGATCTGATCTTCCTCCTCATAGACCTTCATCTCCTGACATTAGTTCTCTTCCTCTGATTGAAACACCTGGAGGTCTGACCTTCCAGAGGACTGGTGCTGATGATGATGTTCAGCTTCAGAGAGTTCATCAGCTGGTCCATGTCTGCATCAGTGGTCCATTTTCTTGATCTTGTTGTAACTTCTCTTGGTCCAGACTTGGATCTTGTGAATCTGTGAATCAGCAGAGCTCTCACTGAGGTCACATGGACGTTCTCAGTGGGATCAGCAGGACTAGTAGACCTTTACCACCACAGACACTCATCTGATTAACTGTTCACATCCAAACATGACTTCATGGACCTTCAGCTGGTGTTTGTCTCTGTGTGGACAGACATGATGTGAGCTAATCTTCATGGTTCCTCCACAGAGTGGACCAGCAGAGCTCAGAGCCTCCCAGTGGTCAGTCTGTCCAGCAGCATCAGACACACCTGGACTCCATATTTCTGGTCTGTACATGAACAACAGCTGCTTTTCCATCTGTTCTGTTGATGCTCATCTCCAGCTGCTCTTTGTAGACCAGTGGACTGTCAGTCTGTCCAAACATGATCTGATGTGTTGTGTCTCATGTCCATGGTTTCAGTCTGATGGTGTCCTTCATCTGGTCTTCTGTTCCAGCTGCTGGAGGACAACATTGTCACATTTGTGAAGAAGGAGCTGAAGAAGATCCAGAAGGTTCTGAGTCCAGATGACCCAGAATCCTTAGAGAGTCTGATGGAGGATGAGGAGGTGTTGGAGGGTGAAGATGAAGAGCAGAGAAGGAGGATCAGAGAGGCATTTGTGAAGATGACAGTGAACTTCCTGAGGAGAATGAAGCAGGAGGAGCTGGCTGAGCGTCTGCAGAGCAGTAAGTGGATTTCTCTGAACATTGAAGCTGCTGGATAAATTACACAGGAAGTCTCAGGAGATGAACATTCACAGATCAGCAGAACATTAAAACCACTGAAGGTGAAGTGTGGACCTCTGCTCATCTGGTTACCACTCAATGTTCTGCTGGAAAAATCTGGATCCTGTAGTCACATGAATGTTACTTTGACACAATAGTCTCCCTAAATAGTCCCTAAATAGGAATATCTTATCTTAAATAGTCCTACAGACCAGTTATTCTCTCCTACACCAGCAGCCTCCCTACAGGACAACAGAGGGTCTTTAAAGATCACTGGGATCAGTTTTGGTCCCAGTTCTCATCTTCCATTAATCCTAGATCCCATAATATGGTGTATTCAGAGTGATGAGTGATGAGTCTGGGGTGTTCTTCTGGCCTCTAAACTTCTAATGTTACCTGATGGAAACTGTTGGAAGTCATTACAATCCTAACCTGAGACTACAACTATCAGGACCCAAAGCTTACTTGTGTCAACATCTTGATACCAGAAACTCCTGGAAACACCAGATGTTCTTGTTCCAGACCATGAATGGTCAGAGGTGTTTAGTGACCAAAGGGATTCTCATCAATAATGGACAGATAGTAATAATGTTGTAGCTGATCAGTGAATGTTCAAATCCTGATTTTTCAGTAGAATTAAATTATTGTGTTCACTTTTTAAACCACAAACTGCTTTTCTTTATTCCAGGTGTATTAGATACCGTTGCTGCAGTTTGTCAAAAGCAACTCAGAACTGAGCTGCAGAAGAAGTTCCAGTGTGTGTTTGAGGGGATCACTAAAGCAGGAAACCCAACTCTTCTGAAGCAGATCTACACAGAGATCTACATCACAGAGGGAGGAGCTGGAGAGGTCAATGATGAACATGAACTCAGACAGATTGAAGCAGCATCCAGGAGACCAGACAGAGAAACAACAATCAGACTGGAAGACATCTGGAAACTCACACCTGGAAGAGATGAACCAATCAGAACAGTGATGACCAAGGGAGTGGCTGGCATTGGGAAAACAGTCCTAACACAGAAGTTCACTCTGGACTGGGCTGAAGGCAGAGCCAACCAGGACATCCACTTCACATTTCCATTCACCTTCAGAGAGCTGAATGTGCTGAAAGAGAGAAAGTTCAGCTTGGTGAAACTTGTTCATCATTTCTTCACTGAAACCAAAGTAATCTGCAGCTTTGAAGACTTCCAGGTGGTGTTCATCTTTGATGGTCTGGATGAGTGTCGACTTCCTCTGGACTTCCACAACACTGAGACCCTGACTGATGTTACAGAGTCCACCTCAGTGGATGTTCTGCTGACAAACCTCATCAGGGGGAAACTGCTTCCCTCTGCTCGTCTCTGGATAACCACACGACCTGCAGCAGCCAATCAGATCCCTCCTGGTTTGATTGACATGGTGACAGAAGTCAGAGGGTTCACTGGCCCACAGAAGGAGGAGTACTTCAGGAAGAGGTCCAGAGATGAGAAGCAGACCAGCAGGATCATCTCCCACATCAAGACATCACGAAGCCTCCACATCATGTGTCACATCCCAGTCTTCTGCTGGATCACTGCTACAGTTCTGGAGAAAGTTCTGGAAACCAGAGAGAGAGGAGAGCTGCCCAAGACCCTGACTGAGATGTACATCCACTTCCTGGTGGTTCAGACCAAACTGAAGAAGGTCAAGTATGATGGAGGAGCTGAGACAGATCCACACTGGAGTCCAGAGAGCAGGAAGATGATGGAGTCTCTGGAAAACTGGCTTTTGAGCAGCTGCAGAAAGGAAACCTGATCTTCTATGAATCAGACCTGCAGGAGTGTGGCATCGATATCAGAGCAGCCTCAGTGTACTCAGGAGTGTTCACACAGATCTTCAGAGAGGAGAGAGGCCTGTACCAGGACAAGGTGTTCTGCTTCATCCATCTGAGTGTTCAGGAGTTTCTGGCTGCTCTTCATGTCCATCTGACCTTCATCAACTCTGGAGTCAACCTGCTGGATGGACAGAAATACACCCATAGATGGTTTAAAACAAGACAAGATAATAAGCTCTACCAGACAGCTGTGGACGAGGCCTTACAGAGTCCAAACGGACATCTGGACTTGTTCCTGCGCTTCCTCCTGGGTCTTTCACTGGAGACCAATCAGAGTCTCCTACGAGGTCTGCTGACACCAAAAGGAACAAGTTCGCATAACAGTCAGAAAACAGTCAAATACATCAAGAAGAAGATCGGTGAGGATCTGTCTGCAGAGAAAAGCATCAATCTGTTCCACTGTCTGAATGAACTGAATGATGGTTCTCTGGTGGAGCAGATCCAACAGTCCCTGAAGTCAGGACGTCTCTCCACAGATAAACTGTCTCCTGCTCAGTGGTCAGCTCTGGTCTTCATCTTACTGTCATCAGAAGAACATCTGGAAATGTTTGACCTGAAGAAATACTCTTCTTCTGAGGAGGTTCTACTGAGGCAGCTGCCAGTGGTCAAAGCCTCCAAGAAAGCTCTGTGAGTTCAAAAAAGACTTTTAAAATACAATGTTAATATGTTAATAACAGAAACGGAGGTAAATTCACTGTTTTACTAACTTGATTCTTGTAGACGGCACCGGTTTATAACAATAATTAATCTCACGGATATTTAAATCAGTTTAACAGTCCCTTTGATCAAGACTGTAGTGCAGTTATAATTTATGATGATAAAAGATGATATATGTTTAAATAAACACCATTATTGTTCATTTATTTGTTCAACTACATAATTTAAACAACTGAATTATTTTGTATTTTCTTCTTCAGATTAAGTGGCTGTCAGCTGTCAGAGTCCAGCTGTGCACATCTGTCCTCAGTTCTCAGCTCTCAGTCCTCCAGTCTGACAGAACTGGACCTGAGTAACAACGACCTGCAGGATTCAGGACTGAAGCGTCTCTCTGCTGGACTGGAGAGTCCTCGCTGTAAACTGGAAACTCTCAGGTCAGGATTCATTCAGCTGTTCAGTAGATTAAATTTATGGAAAGCACCTTGAAATGGCTCAACACGAAATGTGGTTTACAAATAAACTTGCCTTGCCTTTATATTCTGTCATTCTTATTTCTACAAGACTGAAAAATTTAGTTCAGGTGTTTTTATTCCCCTATGAGGCAATTATTAACTATTAAAGAGTTAAATATACAAAGATTAATACAAGGTTTTATTATGCCATGCAGAATATTTAATTGGCCAATTGGTACATTGTCTTAACACCACAGAGATATAAGAGAATGTTTGAGTGTCTCTGTTTTTAACTCCAGAAAGGCAGATCCTCACATTCCTCTGCGTAATTGTCATTTGTCTCAAAATCCAGGTGACCAACAGCTTTGAATCAAGAGTCCAGACACATGCTGTTGTGTTGTTTGTCCGGAGCTGAGATGTCACTAAAATGTGTTTATTTATGCAAGTCACAAACTTCCTTGGAAATCAGCAGGTCAGGAAGTCAGGATGTCAGGACGTCCCAGTCGTTAGGTCATAAAAACCTAAAGCAGCAAAACTTAGGACTCACAGTCATAAAAACAGCCAGCATTCCTACAAGCAATAAAATTTAACTTTAAACACTTAGAGAATCTTCTGAGTTAATTATGAAATCCTAACAAGCGCCTCCTGAGTCAGGGAGAGTTCACATAGTCACTTTAAAACCATTTATATGACCAGTAACAACTGGTTTCACCTGGTGCTGCCACCAATGGATACTATTGGATACTCAGGTTTAAGATTTCCAGCATCACAACCTTTTCTGACTAAAGAGTCAATAACTCTGATTTAACAACAAGACTGGAACAAAGCTGAGGAGGAAATAAGACTGTAGTTTCTTCTGTCTCAAATCATTTCAGTATCATCAATGTTTATTGTTCTCTTGTTCAATGTTTTACCTTCAGGATGAGTCTCTGTGAGCTGTCAGAGTCCAGCTGTGCACATCTGTCCTCAGTTCTCAGCTCTCAGTCCTCCAGTCTGACAGAACTGGACCTGAGTAACAACGACCTGCAGGATTCAGGACTGAAGCGTCTCTCTGCTGGACTGGAGAGTCCTCACTGTAAACTGGAAACTCTCAGGTCAGGATTCATTCAGCTGTTCAGTAGATTGAATTTATGTAAAGCACCTTGAAATGGCTCAACACGAAATGTGCTATACAAATAAACTTGCCTTGCCTTTATATTCTGTCATTCTTATTTCTACAAGACTGAAAATTCCAGTTCAGGTGTTTTTATTCCCCTATGAGGCAATTATTAACTATTAAAGAGTTTAATATGAAAAGATTAATACAAGGTTTTAATATACCATGCAGAAAATTATTTAATTGGCCAAGTGGTACATTGTCTTAACACCACAGAGATATAAGAGAATGTTTGAGTGTCTCTGTTTTTAACTCCAGAAAGGCAGGTCCTCACATTCTTCTGTGTAATTGTCATTTGTCTCAAAATCCAGGTGACCAACAGCTTTGTATCAAGAGTCCAGACACATGCTGTTGTGTTGTTTGTCCGGAGCTGAGATGTTACTAAAATGTGTTTATTTATGCTAGTCACAAACTTCCTTGGAAATCAGCAGGTCAGGAAGTCAGGATGTCAGGACGTCCCAGTCGTTAGGACATAAAAACCTAAAGCAGCAAAACTGAGGACTCACGGTCATAAAAACAGCCAGCATTCCTACAAGCAATAAAATTTAGCTTTAAACACTTAGAGAATCTTCTGAGTTAATTATGAAATCCTAACAAGCACCTCCTGAGTCAGGGAGAGTTCACATAGTCACTTTAAAACCATTTATATGACCAGTAACAACTGGTTTCACCTGGTGCTGCCACCCAGTGGATACTATTGGATACTCAGGTTTAAGATTTCCAGCATCACAACATTTTCTGACTAATCTAAAGAGTCAATAACTCTGATTTAACAACAAGACTGGAACAAAGCTGAGGAGGAAATAAGACTGTAGTTTCTTCTGTCTCAAATCATTTCAGTATCATCAATGTTTATTGTTCTCTTGTTCAATGTTTTACCTTCAGGATGAGTCTCTGTCAGCTGTCAGAGTCCAGCTGTGCACATCTGTCCTCAGTTCTCAGCTCTCAGTCCTCCAGTCTGACAGAACTGGACCTGAGTAACAACAACCTGCAGGATTCAGGACTGAAGCGTCTCTCTGCTGGACTGGAGAGTCCTCACTGTAAACTGGAAACTCTCAGGTAAGGGTTGATAGATGATTCTCTGTTTGGAGAACCAGGGTGGAGTTCTGATAGGGAGCTAGGATAACAGCTAGTGGCTAACAGCTAGTGATGGTTAGTCATTTGTTCTGTCTGGTACTTGAACACAAGTAGAGCTGTTTTAAAGTCTATTCTCTGAGTGACAGGAAGCCAGAGACCTCAGGACTGGACTAATATGGTCGTATTTCCTGGTTCTAGTCAGGACCAGTGCAGCAGTGTTCTGGATGTACTGCAGCTGTCTTACAGCTGGTTTAGAGTCCAGTGATCAGGCCGTTACCGTAGTCTAACCTGTTGGACACCAACGCATGGATTATTCTTTCTAAATCTGGTTTAGACACTATTCCTTTGATTCTGGCTATGTTTTTTAGATGGTAAAAAGCTGCTGATGTTATTGCTTTAATGTGGATCTTAAAGTTCAAGTCTGAATCCAATATTACCCCTAAATTTCTGACCTGATTTTTAGGTTCTAGAGAGTCTCAAGGTGACTGATAACACTTTCTCTTTGTTTCTGTGGGCCACAGACAATGATTTCAGTTTTGTCTGAGTTTAGCTGGAGAAAGTTGTTTTGCATCCACACTGATCTGTTCGATGCAGTGACACAATGAATCTACAGGCCCATGTTCTCCTGCTGTCAGTGACACATAGATCTGAGTATCATCTGCATAGTTGTGGTAGGACACATCATAGCTGCGTATTAGCTGGCCTAATGGAAGCATGTGCAGATTGAACAATGGGGTCCCAGGATTGACCCCTGGCGAACCCCACAGGTCATGGCCATTTGGTCTGAGACATAGTTACCAATTTCATCAAAGTATCTCCTGTCCCCGAGATCGGACCTGAAGCAGTTTAAAGCATTTTCAGAGATTCCCACCCAGTCTTCTAATCTCTGAAATAAGATCACATGGTCAACTGTGTCAAAGGCAGCGCTGAGGTCCAGCAGAACTAAGACTGAGACTTTGCCTGTCTCTGTGTTCAGGCGAATATCATTTATCACCTTGATCAGGGCTGTCTCAGTACTGTGGTGGGGCCTGACGCCTGATTGAAAGCTATGAAAAACATTGTTGGACAGGAGAAAGTCAGTAAGCTGTTGATATACCACTTTTTCTAGAACTTTGCCAAGGAATGGCAGGTTTGATATGGGCCGATAGTTCTTCAGTACTGTGGCATCAAGACTGCTCTTCTTTAGACAAGGCTTAATGACAGCAGTTTTTAAGGCCTCTGGGAATGTTCCAGTCTGAAGTGAGATGTTGGTTAATTCAGTGAGTTGTGGTAACAAACTGCTCAGCACAGACTGTAAAAATCAAGTGAACAACTCATCAAGGCAGCAGGTTGATGGGCTCAGACTGCAGATGATCTCTCTGACTGTTTTATCAGTTACAGGTGTGAAATGTGTCAGCTCTAGGTGTCTAGTTGGCAGAAGAGTAATTGTTTGTGTTGTGGAGATTTTTGATTTTTTAAGACCTTGAACTCTGTCATTAAAGAATATTGCAAACTGGTTGAACACACACAACTTTTCTTTGTAAATCTCATAATGGATCTGGAGCTTTGACTGGTTCCATTTCTGTTCAGCTCTCTTTCACTCCCTTTTCTGTGCCCTGACTGAATCTTCTCTTCCCCATGGAGCCTTTTGCCTACTTGTAACCATTCTAACCTTGACAGGAGCAATGGCATCCAAAACCTTTAAAACACTTGATGTGTAAGCAGGGCCGTCGGACAGGGGGTAAAAGTTACACAGCCTTGGGGGGGCCCATGGCAGAGGGGGGCCCACGGGAAGCTAAGGGGGAAAAAATTATGTATTGAATATATTAGTTAATACCAAAACTAAATTTCATGACAGATGTTGATCGTAATGCAAACTTGGTGGGCCCTATATTAAATGGCATATTGTTGTAATCCAAAAACCTTAAGTCTGTTGTGACGGACTACTCTGTGTGAACACCCCTTGGAATATGCGCAAAATCGTTAAGTCCAAAAACAGCTGTTTTCTCACCGGTGAGGCGCAGCTTGATTACTATTAGCGTATGTGGATGGAGAGATAATGTCGCAACCTCCCAAGAAATTTAAATCTGGCTCTCAGAAACGTAAAGAGAAAGAGAAGAAACAAAATGAGGGAAGTCAGCTGCTTACAGACTTCTTCTCAAAGAAAGGTGAGTACAATTGTAACAAATGTTAAACTTTAAACACACAAGATGAAATCCCATTGTCAACTGCCGTAAGCTCCGCTATCATTGCTAAAACGGACATAAACAGCCCTAAAGCAAGATCAGATAATAGACTACCCTTTCAAATGGTCTTGTTATTAAAATAAGGGAATATAAAGTCGGCTTATATTGCAGCAATATAACAGCAAGCAGGTGGTCAGGTGATCGGTTGGTGGTTGGTGGTGGTGATGGGGGGGGGCCCACCAGGACCTCCTTTGTAGGGGCCCAGAATTTGGTGCTACGGCCCTGTGTGTAAGAGTT
This sequence comes from Hirundichthys speculiger, assembly GCA_018398805.1. Classification (NCBI taxonomy): domain Eukaryota; kingdom Metazoa; phylum Chordata; class Actinopteri; order Beloniformes; family Exocoetidae; genus Hirundichthys; species Hirundichthys speculiger. Next base: position 36,491 of record JAGFBZ010001639.1, on the reverse strand, counting down.
CAACAGATCATCAACATTAGAGCCTGGGGTATTTTCAAACTGAATCATTTCCATAAACTCTGCCCCTGTGCTGTCATTTATGAGTCTTCTCTGAACAACCGCAGACCCAACTGCTAGTTTGGGTGAAACTGACAGGTCAAAGAAAATGCAAAAATTATCAGATAAAGCAACATTACTGACATCCAGGTTTGAAATAGCAATACCGTTTGAGATAAGTAGATCTAAAGTGTGCCCCCTTTTGTGAGTGGACTCAGTCACATGCTGAGTTAGAGCAAACATTTCAAGGTCAGCAGTGAGTTCTTTTGCTTGGTTGTCGTGGGTTACATCTACATCTACATTCAAGTCCCCTGTTATGACCAAACAGTCAAAATCAGTGCACACAACTGAAAGTAGTTCAGTAAAATCATCAATAAATCAATTCTGTGGTGGTTTGTAAATGGTGATATAAAGAATGGAAGATTGTTTGATCTCCATTTTGAATGACACATATTCAAATGATGAAAAAACCCCAAATGGTAACTTGTGTGTGAGTATATTGTCCCTGAATATGGCACAAACACCACCACCCCTCTGGTTTAGTCGTGTTTCAGACACAAAGGTGAAGTTAGATGGATTAGATTCAATCAGGACTGCGTTGGCTGTGTTTTTGTCCAGGCATGTCTCAGTTAAAAACATAAAATCAAGATTGTGTGAGGAAATAAAACTATTAATTAAGAATGATTTGTTACTCAAAAGATCTGACATTCAGTACTGCATGTTTGAGGTTAGCTGGAGTTAAACTGGACGCTGTGTTTTTGCAGGGATATGGATCAGGTTTCTCGGATCAGAGACTCTGACTGTTCCTCTCTGATCTAATCTTTGTGGTTTGACAAAAGTCATTATTTTAGAAGAATACAGTCCCTCCCTGGACCTCTGGTTGATGTGAGGTTTATCAACACAGAGGCCCGTAGCGTCCTAGACAACAGCATTGACGCTGTTGGAACCATCAGCTCTGGGCGCCGATGGTGGGGTCTGAGCTGGTGGGTCTTTGCTCTGTGGAGTAGAGGGGGGGAGGGGGGGCACGGCTCTTCTTTGAAGACAGAATCCTGGATCTTGTGATGTCTGGGGTGAGGGGAACCATTTTAATCCATGATCTCACCAAGCTTTCAAAGTGATCAGGAAATCTCATGGGTGACGGTGGAGACGAGAACGATGGTGAAGCGTCTCTGGAGGGTGTAGATGCAGCAGGTGGGTCCCAGTCTGTGGTGGTGGGAGGGGCCGTGGTGAAGGAGATGGAGGTGCTGCTACATCTGAGTGCTGTGTTTGGGATTCTGGAAGTGCTGTTGATGTCGCAGTGGTTGATTCCTCTGCTGGGTCTCTGGGTGGCGAGGCAGGAGCTCGCCTCTTGCTCCTCTTCTCTCTTGGTGGCTGCACAGGACTTGGTCCTAGTTCTGGTCCTGGTCCTGGTCCTGGTCCTGGTCCATTCTGATGCCTCAGAGCGTGGAGGAGATTATCTGTCAGTCGTCTCACTTCATCTCTGTTCAGGTGTGGGCCTCTTCCTTTAAACAGATCACCTCTTTGCCAGAAAAGATTAAAGTTCTCAATGAAATGAGGCCCTCTGGACTCACAGACTATGGACAACCATGTGTTCAATTGAAGCAGCCTATCGATGTTTGGGAGAGGTCCACTAATTATTGGTTGATCATTGGTTTTGCTGCTGTTGTGGAAAAAATAAGATCCAATCTCGATGAGAAAATCAGAATAGAATTTATTACAGAGAAAAGAAACAAACATACAAAAATCTTATGTGCACATAAGGAGAGGCTGTCAGTCAGTGCTCCGCAGAATACTGGCTGAGGACTCTCTCAAGAGAGATGCAGCTGTCTCTTATACCAAGACAGCAAGGTGTTGATTCTGCTTACAGGTTTTTGCATACAGTGGATCACAGCAGGTAGTGGGGAAGGCAGAGACATTTGTCTTGAATGAGACTGATAATTGAGTTTAGCAACGTTATACAGTTCCTTGATCAAGAGGTTAGTTGCTTGATGATAATTGAATTTAAGGATGTTTATTCAGAATCACAGTTGACCCCCTGCTGGTGTTTCCTTGATCAATGAATCACAGCTGTCTTCTCTTGCTTTTTGTCAGATATTTGGTCTTGTTGACTATGATGTGTATTGGTCTTGTTAACAAAGACAAATCACTTTTAAACATATTATTAAAGATGAATAAAATGAACAAAACCAAATAAAAATTTCCTCCACACTGCTTTACCTCAATGGGGATCTTTCACACTGGGGGCTCTGCCTGCTCTGTCTGGGGGCTGTTGCCGTGGTAATCACCCTTGTCTGGGTGGCTGGGGTCCTGTACTGCAGTTCAACGACTGTGGTCTGGACCCTGGCCTGCCCTGGGTGGTTGCTGTGGTGATGCCCTCTCTGGATGTGGGTGGGCTGGCTCCTGGGGTGAATAGATCCCCAAGTTATCGTTACTTCACAGCAGTGCCAAGCCAGGTGTTTTGATATTTGTTTATTTAAATAGAGATACTTTTATCCTCTTTTTAAGAGACAAAAAAGACTTTTGTTACGTCTGTGGTTGGTGCATGGGGGGGTGAGGGGTAAGGGGAGCGTGGCTTTGGGGTGTGTGACGGCTTTTATTTTGTACATTAACAAACTGTTTAAGAGTCTTCATAAAGCAAATCAAATCAAATCAAATCAAACCTTATTTATAGAGCACTTTTCATGCCCTCAGGCAACACAAAGTGCTTAACATAAAAAAAACAAAACAATGTACAAGTCTCTTTTCAAGATTTCAGATTGTTCCTTTCTTGTATCCACTGCACCCACATGAACCATCAGCTGTTTCAGCCCCTGGTGTTTCTCCAGGACCTCAGGTAGGAGCCTTGTGATGTCAGAGACAGTGGCACTTGGATAGCTGCAAGTAACTGCTCTGTATTAATGTTAGATATGGCTCTGCCTCCAAGTTGAAGGATATCTTTGACCTTGACATGTCCACAGATATTCTGTTCATCTGCTGATTTGTACTCGCTCTCTGTTTGTTAAACTCAGTCACATTTGTCTCTGACGGTGGTAAAAATCTGTTTTGTTAACTTTATTCTGGTGATGTTACATGTCCTCCTTTGATACCAACATTATGACATTGCTTTATCTTAGCACCAAGTCATTTATAAATGTCTTTACAGAGTCTTGGAAAAGACACGGTACCATTTAGCTTCAAGTTGTCAGTAGTAGTTTTTTCACCCTTTCCTTTGGAAGTAAATGATGACTTCTTGCCACTGGATTCCATTGGGAGCATATCATGAAGTCCTTTCAGTTCTAAGGGAAAAATTCTTTCTTGAAGCACCGGATTCTTGTTGATATATCCACCAGTTTTCACAGGGAGACTTTGTTTGGATCACTCCTTCAGGCATCTGGAGAGGTTTGTCATTGCTGGTTTGTCAGATAAGTTGTAAAAAGCACAAAAATGATTCAGGAAGTCTTGGTACACCTAAAAGGAGAAGAATAAAATCACATCCAAGACTTGTGGAAAAAAGTTGAAATGACAGAAAAAGTTGAGTGTTTTAAAAGTGCATAAAGCAGGAAGCAGCAGGAGCAAGCAGCAGACATGTCTGAGCTCTTCAGAGGCAGGAGCAACGCATAGGCTGGAGACTCAGAGAAAATACTGAATATGGAACATGCTGTTCAGCAAACATCTAAAAGATTTCTGAGTTTTGACTTGTTTTAGGTGATGAAATCTCACTCCTGGATGGTCTTCATTCTGAGTAGCTGTTAGCTGTTAGCCTAGCTCCTCATCACAATTCTGTTCTGACTGATCTCTACTGCAGGTCAGACTCTAACTACTCACACGTAATTCACACAGTCTTGAATGGAGAAACAGCTGACCTGAGAGGGATTGTGTCTGCTGGGATTGATCAGGAATTGGACATTTTGAAAATCCTTTTTAGAGCAGAGGTCAGTCTGACTGACCTCATGAAGGTTTCCTGATGTTATTCTGGTCTCTCTTCATATCTGAATCCTGTCAGCCTCACCAGCAGTGGGACTCTTTTAAAGCATGGGTCACTAACTGGCGGACCGCGGTCCGATTCCGGACCCAGACACCGTCCTATACGGACCCGGACCTATAACCAGTAAATTATTAAGGGATTTTAAATTTTGAGGGGACGCTTCTATTTTAACCGGCGCAACTTTTCTAGTCTTTATGGCACCGGTTTAGCGGATCAGGAAACGCACAAACCAATTACGTGCGAGTTAAGCCATCCCATGTGATGCTACCGAGCCAATCACATCTCTGCACTGCGGGCGATTACCGTAGCAACTCTGACAGCAGTCAGATGAGAGGTGAGAACCGAACGGGAAGACGATTAAAAAATAGAAAGATAGAGAAGGAAAGAAGCGATACAGGGCGAGAAGACGGAGAGGTGAGTGAGCGAAAGACAGGGAGAAACAAAGAGGAAGAGACAGCAGAGAAAAATAACTACTCATGGCGCTCTTCAAGAAAAGAAAAGTGGACAGTGAAAACAGAGCTTTCAACCCAGAATGGACAGACTCCTTCATGTTTATTCTTTCCACTGGGAGCACAAAACCAGTGTGTCTCATCTGCTCAGAGACTGTAGCTCTCATTAAAAGTGGCAATGTGAAACGCCACTATGAGACAAAGCACAAAGTTTTTGACCAAACATACCCCCCGAAGTCTGAACCATGGGCGAGGCTAGCCCCTAAATTGAAATTCAGCACCCCAAAAAATCTGGAGTAAGAAATGTTGTTATTCTAAAATTTTAGTTCGAATTTGACAGGCTTAGATTATGTCCAAAACTTAATCCATAGTTTGTGGTTTAAGTTTATATTATAAGAATGAAAATGAAAACGACCCCGCCTAATGGAATCGTCCTCTTCTCACTAATGTCACTTCTCCTCTTCAAAGTTACCTGCAGCGCTCTGTAGGACCACAGCCCGGCATCCAACATAATACACACACACTGAGAATCTGCTTAGTTGTTGTGAACCAAGCATGGGCGAGGCTAGCCCTTTTTTAGGGGTGCTCAGCACCCCTAAAGCTCTGACCATAGAATCCCCCCTGGTCTGAACCAAGGTCACAGAAAATAAGCAGTCTCAGAGCCCAGTATGATCAGTCCACCAGAAAGTTAAAGAAAAAGGAATATTCAAGCTGTTGCTTCACTTTTACTTTTTCTAAAATTAAACACTTTCTTTTAAAATGCACAATTTTTCCAAAAAAAATATTTACTCCATTTCATTTTTAAATTCAAATCTGTCTGGTTTAATGTTAAGTGACAATAAATACTGTCAAAATGTTTTTGAATTGTACTTTATTTGATCAGATGTTGATTACATGCAGATGTTGATACAACTACTAGGCTACTTCAGTATATATCACACAAATCATAACGTTATGACATTATGGTGTTCTGGACCTTTGCTTTAGGAAATTTTCTCCAACTGGACCTTTTTTGAATTTTAGTTGAATATCCCTGCTTTAGATGTTGATGTTCATTCACAAGTTTAGTTCAGACTGAAATGTCTCAACAACATTTTGATGACATTTGTTAGATGTTGTCCTCAGGGTGAATGAATGTTTCTGCTGATCCTCTGACTTTGTCTTTGGCGCCATCATCAGGTGAACATGAGAACAGAGTCAGCTTTAGTTTCAGAGCAGTTCTTTCAGAGTATCTGCCATGTGTGTTGTGTTGTGTGTCTGCAGGCTGTCAGGCTGTCTGATCTCAGAGGAAGGCTGTGCTTCTCTGGTCTCAGCTCTGAGCTCCAACCCCTCCCATCTGAGAGAGCTGGACCTGAGCTACAATCATCCAGGAGAGTCAGCAGTGAAGCTTTTGTCTGCTGGACTGGAGGATCCACACTGGAGACTGGATACACTCAGGTATGGAAACAGCTGCTGCAGCCACACAGTGTCTGATAGAGGAGGACGTCTCTGTCCTTCACTCACAGTCTTCTTAGAAAGCTCTGGAACTTTCTGACTCCTCTCAGATAATCATTTTAAAAAGGAGCTCATCAATCCCTCTGTAGACTCCACTCAGCTGTCAGAGGGGTATACTACAAAGCAAGTTCAACACAGCCAGGCTGTCTTTGGGTGAGCTGGCTTAACAAACCTGAAACTCGCGATCAGAGATAACTGGTACCACGACGGTGGTTATCAACTATCTTTGTTAACCGCGGCTTTCGCTTTCTGCTCTGTGTGCGTTCACATAAAAAGGGGGCGTTTGACGCGTCATTTGACGCCTCTTCTGGATCAAATGGATAGATGGCGGTCCGTATATTTCAGTCAGGAGGATCAGGTTTTAATAATGCAGGGCTATGAGGATTTCAAAGAAATCTTTACGGCCAAAAGCAATACTGTTGGTGCGAATAAAGCCAGAGAGGAGTGCTGGCAAAAAATTGCAGATCGTGTAAATTCCTAAATTGTATTTATTTCACCACTATATTTATTTCACAACCTTAATTAATCGCCCTCCCTCTTTTAGAGCACTTAAACTTTAAACTTAATGCAGCAGATTTAAACATTATGTAGGTCTGACTGTCCCATTATGAATGATAAATGAAAATCACTTTAGTTTTTTGCTAAATCTATGTGAAATTAATTTAAGATTTAATATTATCTGTTATACACACACACCGGCCACTTTAATAGGTACCCTATCACCCTGGGGAATCTTATGAATGAATTATAATAAAACATTTCACATGAAATTCCACATCACACTGATTATCAATATAATGGACTATTAATTTATGTTACCTGATTTAGTAAAACGCTTCTTTTATTTGAAGCGTGGGCAGATGGCCAGGGAATACTACAAACATATTCAGCAGTTCAGTAAGAGCAAGTACAACCTTTATTCCAGTATTCTGGGTCAGATTTTCTGCATCACCAACTGAATGCATGTAGGTTCCCGCGGCAAAGAAACGCAAAGAAATACGCACCGTTTGCGCTACTGTGAGCGCACGGCTGCATTTGGTGGTGCTGCCAATATCTGGCTCTAGCAGATTACAAATGTAACGTATTCCCTCAGCTGGAAATCTCTAGCGTTCATAGAGAATATGGTCATGGGAAGCCAGCGGTCAGTCCGGTTTCTGAATACTCTCTTCCTATCCTCGCACAATCCTGGCGTTAAAGTCAACAGGATTGGGTGAAAGTGAAAGGGCGGTGCTTTTTATAGCCGATTTGAGCCTAAACTCTGCACATAACCTGCTCCGGACCAGGATAAGTTTGAAGAGTAAGTTACCATGGTGATCTAGCCAGGTTAAAAGAGAGCCACCTTCGTGGTACCGGAAATCCTGGTTTTAGACTCAACATACCTCGCTAACCCTCTAATCTCGCTTCGTAGTATACCCCTCAGATCACAACTCTGTGTATTTGGTTCCATCCTACAAATCAGTGGTTTAGTTGGAGGAATCGAAACAAAGTCTTCAGGACTTTTTCAGCTGGACTGACTGGACCTTGTTCATGCAGGTGTGTGATGATCTGGATGATCTCACAGAGACGGTGTCAGCAGACATCACTTTCTCTCAGGACTTAGTCATCCCCCATAAACTAATATCCATTTACCCTAATCTAATAATCAACGTTGGCTTTCCAAGTCTGTCAGAAATATCATTAACCAGCTCAATATCAGTTTCATCCAGGAGGATTTGACTCAGTACAGAGAGCTGCAGAAACAAGTTCAAAGGAACTCAAGTTTGTTAAATGTAGCTACAAAGACAAAGTAGAGAATTAACTCTGAAGTAGAAACTCACATCCTGCATGAGATGGAGTGAAGTCCATGATGAGAATTCAGTCCAGGAAGTGTCCAATCTCCCTCTGGAACAAGTCTGACCATGAACTTTCTAATGAACTCAACACCTTCAGAACCGTTTTAGGGTCTATGATTTTAGTGTTGACTGTCCTGGACAAGACCAGGTCCCTGAAGAAGACCCGGTAGGTCCTGGTGACCCGTCAGCCTCTGTTTTTAGAGTTCTCTTTGCTCCATCAGGACCAAAGTTGTAGTCAGCACTTTGTTCAACATTCATTGGTTTAAATGTGTTAAATAAATAAATGTGAGTCAGTCTTCACGAGTGTAGAAGAATGAGTGTGTGAGAGTCCAGTAATGTCCATGTCTGATGCTGAAAGAGACTGTGCTGGTCTGACCCTCCTCCTCCTTTCAGGGTGGAGCCTGCTGGAGAACGATGGTTGAGACCAGGTCTGAGGAAGTGTAAGTGTGTTTTTATTTGATTCATGACAACAAAGCAGCACATATTCAAGCATATTCACACTGTCACATCACTCATTCATGAGTCCATCAATGATCAATGACAGATCAATAATAACTGCAGCTGGTTGTGTTTGTTCTCTCCATCAGATTCCTGTCAACTCACCATCGACCTAAACACAGTCAGTAAACACATCAAACTGTCTGACAACAACAGGACGATGACACTTATGAAGAAGGATCAGTCATATCCTGATCATCCAGACAGATTTGATGGTTGCTATCAGCTGCTGTGTAGAGATGGTCTGACTGGTCGCTGCTACTGGGAGGTCCAGAGGAGAGGAGCTGTTTCTATATCAGTGAGTTACAGAGGAATCAGAAGGAGAGGAGACTGGAATGACTGTATGTTTGGAGGAAACAATCAGTCCTGGAGTCTGGCGTGTTCTGATGGTGGTTGGTACTCTGTCTGGCACAATAACATAGAAACATCTTCCTCCTCCTCTTCAGTCTCCAACAGAGTATCAGTGTATGTGGACTGTCCTGCTGGAACTCTGTCCTTCTACAGCGTCTCCTCTGACAGATTGATCCACATCCACACCTTCAACACCACATTCACTGAACCTCTTTATCCAGGATTTGGGATCTGGTCCAGTTTTGGTTCTGGTTCTTCAGTGTCTCTGTGTTGAGTTCAGTATGAAGAGTCTCCTCCAGTCAGAGAAACTCTCTCTGTTGAACAGATAGTTCAGTCTGTACATGTCTGTCTCTGTTTCCATCAGAACACATGAATCAAATGTTTGTGAACCAGTTCTGAATGATTCCTTGTAAACTTCTTCCTCTTCCAGTCCTTCAAAGATGGAAGCTGCCATTATTCCAGGATCACATGTTGTTCTTCTGTTTCTACTCAAAGCTTCACAGCGTTTTAATTCTCACAAAGACTGATAAAAATTATCCTAAAAACTATTTTAATTTTAACTGTCAACAGTGTTGTAACTGTCTGATTTTCCTCTGGTATCAACTCAAATCAAAGACCAGGGTTTCAAACCATCTCCTAAACTGTCTGCTGACTTTTCCAGAGAGGTTCCAGCAGTCTGAGAGAAGCTGTCATGGACTGTAGATGATCTGATGAAACTATCTATCAAACTATTGATGAAATTCAGAGATGAAGTCTGAATGTTCTGCTGCTGTTCATGCAATTGATGCTGATTTGAAATTGTCATTGTTAAAACAGTTTTTGTTCTACAAAATAGTCACATGCAAAGGTTCAAATATTCAGAACTTCGTTGTAGTCACCATAAAAAATAACACAGCTGGTTTTTAAACTAGGACTCAAACCAGGCAAGTAAAAGAGTAACAAAGATTGTTGGACAAGAAAGCATTTCATCTGACAATCAATCATCTATCATCTATTTTTCGCAGCTACATTATCTTGGGTCATCACAGGTCACTAGTCCATCACAGCTCTGATACAATCAATATGAGAATGATTGATTACAGGACAGTTTAGTTAGAGGATCACCTCTGTAACCCATGTGGTTCCTAAACCAATGAATGTGATTTGAATGTAGTACCTAGATCCCACCACATGGTGGCGCATCAGCCCCATTAGTGTCATGACCGTTGAGCTGATCTCAGTCTGAGTCAGCTACTGACCAGAGCACCACACAGAAACCACTGACAAACCAGGGATTTAATGGGACAAAAACCACTAAATCAGTGATTCATCCTCGTCTAGTGTCTGGATAAATATGCTGTTATCAGGAAAAAGTCGTGTGATTGTTGGTGAGAGAGAGGAGCTGGTTTCACCGAGTCACTGATCCTCCTAAGAACCATGCTACATGCTTGAAACTAGTGATGGTGAGATGAAGCCTCATGAGGCATCAAACCACTTGAGCCAATCGGTTCAAGAGAGGGTTCATAACTCAAAGCTTCATGTTCACACAATGCCACCTACTGGCCAGGTTTATAAATCAGTTGAGCTGTATCTCAACTGCAGCTGGTTGTGGCACATTGAATATTTGTGTCTGTCATGACCCTGAGGAATGATTATGAATTACAAAGAACGTATGACCAAACAAATTCTCTACAGTCACAATCACATGTGTAGAATAAAATATGTCATGAATGTATTCTGTATGTGTAAAGGTTACCAGTATGGAAGTATCATATTATATGGCAGGTTGTGTTTTAATGGTTTTGTGTCATTTTAGGAGAATGACATGGACCTGAACAGGTAGAGACAAGTGAAAGTGCTGGTTGAACTAGGAAGAGGGAACTGAATATCCTTGAGAAACCTGAACAATGATGTACAGAACAGGGGAGATTTGATTCATATCTAAATATAAATAACAGCCTTTTAACAGTTTTGGTTTTAAGTGATTCCTTCTTTTTGCCACAACCTCTTAGGCCTTTAAAAACATCCTTTCATGTGGTAAAGAAGATGATGACGAGCACAAAAATGCAAGAGCAAGATTTTATAAATGTTGGTTCAGTCATTTTAGCCTCTCCCAGTATTCTGGAGGGTTATTAGTAATCAAATCAAAATGTTTCCACTCAAGGGAAATCCTCCTCTTCTAACTGGCTCCATCCTCTTATCTATCCTTCTCTCCTCACTCTCCTAAATCTTTAAACTATATTTCTCTCTAAACTCTCTGAACTATATATTTGAAAACACTTTAGTATCCATATTATCAAATCTCTATCCAAACTCTAAACTGACAGCAACTCCCTACCAACAACCCTCATCTTGAATGGACCCTGAAGGGTTTATATCACTGCTGAACCTCTGAACCACTTCCCGAAGCAGTCACGTGGTCAAGTCGGGCAGCAAGGCTTCGGACGTCATCATTTTTGGCTCCACCCCTAAATGAATCAGATCTTCAAGAAGCAGAAGATCAGGAAAGCACCAGGCCCAGACAGAGTGTCACCCTCCTGTCTCAAAGTCTGTGCTGACCAGCTGGATCCTGTTTTCACCAGGATTTTCAACAGCTCACTGGAGCTGTGTGAAGTCCCCTCCGTGTTCAAGCGCTCCACCATCATCCCAGTCCCCAAGAAAACCCTCCATCCACAGGACTGAATGACTACAGACCGGTGGCTCTAACGTCTGTGGTCATGAAAAGTCCTTCGAAAGACTTGTGTTGAGCCACCTGAAGTCCGTAACAGGACCCCTGCTGGACCCGATGCAGTTTGCCTACAGGGCAAACAGGTCGGTGGACGATGCTGTCAACCTGGGACTGCACTACATCCTGCAGCACCTCGACACCCCAGGCAGCTACGCCAGGATCCTGTTTGTGGACTTCAGCTCGGCGTTCAATACCATCATCCCTGAAATCCTTCCCTACAAGCTCTCCCACCTCAACGTGTCTCTGCCCATCTGTCAGTGGATCACCAGCTTCCTGACAGACAGAAGCCAGTAGGTGAGGCTGGGAGATGTCACCTCAGCGACCCGGACCGTCAGCACTGGTGCCCCCCAGGGGTGTGTCCTGTCCCCACTGCTCTTCTCCCTCTACACCAACGACTGCACCTCCACGCACCCAGCTGTCAAACTCCTGAAGTTTGCAGACAACACCACCGTCATCGGCCTGATCCAGGACGGGGACGAGTCTGCATACCGGCGAGAGATCGAGCGGCTGGTGCTCTGGTGCAGTCAGCACAATCTGGAGCTGAACACGCTCAAGACTGTGGAGATGACAGTGGACTTCAGGAGACAGCCCTCGCCACTGCTCCCCCTCACCATCAGCAGCAGCCCTGTGTCAGCCGTCCAGACCTTCAAGTTCCTGGGGACCACCATCTCCCAGGACCTGAAGTGGGAGAAGAACATCCACTGCATCCTGAAGAAGGCCCAGCAGAGGATGTTCTTCCTGCGCCAGCTGAAGAGACACGGCCTGTCTCAGGAGCTGCTGATCCAGTTCTACACAGCTGTCATCCAGTCTGTCCTGTGCTCCTCCATCACCGTGTGGTTCGGAGCAGCCACACAGCAGGACAGGAACAGACTGCAGCGCACAGTTAGAACTGCTGAAAAAGATCACTGGGGCCCCCCCCCCCTGCCCTCCATCCAGGAACTGTACTGCTCCAGGACCAGGAAGAGGGCAGCCAACATCATCAAGGACCCCACCCACCCGGGGAACAACCTGTTCTCCCTCCTCTCCTCCGGCAGGCGCTACAGAGCCCTGCGCACCAAAACCACAAGACTTAAAAACAGCTTCTACCTCACTGCCATCACTTTAATGAACAGCTCACAAATGGTTTCAACCAATCATTTGCACTAACCATAAACCACTATCATTTACACTATTTTGTGTACTTTGCACCACCCTTGTACATACTATTTTACTTACTTACTTATTTATTTTATTTTATTCTATTTTTTAACTTACTTTTTTACTTTTGTATATAGATGTACATATCCTGTTTTTCTTATTACATATTCCTTTTTTGTTCTTTTATCACTTGTACCTTATTCTGAGAGTGTTACCACCTGCCGGAACAGAATTCCTTGTATGTGCGAACGTACTTGGCGATTAAAAACGATTCTGATTCTGATTCTGATTCTGATGATGTTTGCTAATGTGAGTGCTGAGCTCTGACATCCAGAAGAGTCATGGACAGTTAGAGATGATCATCTCACCTCTGAGCTTTGCTCTGACTCTCATGTTCTCCACAGTGGTTTTAGAGGGAGGGACTCCCTCCTCTCTGTCCTCACACTGATCCATGCTGCTGAATTCACATCCACATCAGCTCACACACACCTTCTACCTTCATCTGCAGAGGAAACACACATCATTGGTGCTGGACAAACATCAGCTGCTCCTCCTCTGATTGGATCTTCTCTGGGGCTCCATGATATCAGCAGAACATGATGTTCTACATCAGGGATTCCCAAAGTGGGGTGCGCGCACCCCCAGGGGTGCGCAAGCTGCCTCTAGGGGGTGCGCGAGATGAAAAATGTAATGGCGGTCTGATAATTTTTTTTTTCACACAATAAAGATGTGTAAATAAACATTTCCTTCGTAAAATTTTAAATCAAAAACTGTAATTTTAATGAATAAATAAATGTAGGCTATTCAAAATGCACGTCATCTTAAATTGAAGCATAGAAGAAGTTATATTCTTCTACCACTGCATTTGGACCTAGCTTGTGGCCTCTACTTTATTGATTCTAGCAAATATGCTCAATGCTGTGTTCTGATGACGGGTTGTGTCAGTTCCACGGTCATTTAAACTTGCTGCAATTTTTGTTCAATGTTCAAAGTATTCTAACATTTTTCTCAACTTATCTGCTTTCTGCCACTGAGTCTGAGCATGTCATCCATCCTCTTTGCTCTTAAAAGTGGAAGCCTGCGCATAACTTTTGTTTCATTATATTGGAACTGTGTTACAGTGTTTCAGTTTAATTTAAATGCGAGAGCGCATTGTTGTGATTGTGATTATTATGTTATATGTGTGTTCTGGTCATTTTAGCATGAATAAACATAGCGACTTTAATATGGCTATAATAAAGCTTGTTGCGTTTTTTTTAAGGGTAGGGGATCGGGGGTGCGTCAACCCGGTTGAGACATAAAAGGGGGTGCGCGGCTAAAAAAGTTTGGGAACCGCTGTTCTACATCATAGATGTAAACTGTGAGGGTGACGTGACTTGTGATATATTTATTGAAAACCTCTGGAGGGACCTAAACACAGCTGTACCAGGAGATCCCCTCACTGTCTGAAGAAACTTGAATGTCTTTGTAAAGAAGAGTGAGATCTAATCCTAAAGTCTGGATGTTTGAAGTTAATAGATTTATTTGTCAAGACTTGATGTTGAAATAGAGATAAAAGGTGCTTCTACAAAGTTTCAGTTGGGGGAGTCTTCAGATTTGTGCAGTTAAGCTGTGGCAGGTTTTCTCTCATTCAGAATATTCCCAGTAAATAAATCCTGCTCTTTTCTAGCTACTCACAGAAGCAGACAGCTGGTAACCACACAGATGTTTGGTTGATCTCATTTATCTGGCTACAAATGAAGACAGCTCATTTGATTCCTCTCTGAATATTGTCCAGAGAAGATGACCTTGTAGCTTGGAGGACCCCTAGTGGCTACAAGGTTCCTCTGCATCTGCATCGTCCACATCCAGCAAGAAACAGTTCAGGCTGCTCATTTAGAAAACTGGATGTAGGACTAAAAATATTCTGATTTCTAAAACTGAGTGTACAACACCTCCAAGCACTTGTCTCTTTATGAATCACAGTCCACCTGGAGGTTTGTGACGGTGGTCTTTCCTCATATCTGCCCTCTACACACTTTCTACCATAAATGCTCAAAGCAAAGCACCTCATGAGTGTTTGTGCATGTAAATCAGGACTCAGGTGTCCTCCAGAAGTAGACGACTGAAAGACTGAAGTATGGAGGGACAGAAGAGGACTTAGAAGTATTTGGCCTCCAGGACATCCAGAACTATTATAAATTATATAGAAGTCCCAGAGTTCTTTGGCATGTTTATAGACAGTCTGATTTTGTTTTAAATGAGATCATCAGTGATTATTTTAATGAAAGAACTGAACAGAGATAACATGAGGAACCTGATTGATCAGCTCCTCTAAAACACAAACATCTGAAACGTTCCAATGAGCTCCTCTACAGCCAGCTAGATCTGCTGAATGTGATGAAGGTCAATCTGGCTGTTTGCTCTTTAGTCACTACAACGTTCAGCTGAGGTGTTTAAAGCTTTATGTACTGTAAACGTGTCCATGGCCCCCAGACCCCCATAAATGACCCCCAGACCTCCTGAAAGTTTACAGAGTCTGACTCTGCTACTGAATAACTTAACATTATTCAAACAAACAGGTTACGCTGACCTAAGGGCCACTTCTCTATAACAGAGGTCATATTTGTCTTCTCCATATTTCCCATCAAGAGGAGACATCTGTTGTTCCTTTTGTGAACTATGAGGCTGATATCAAATATAGAAAGCAGTGTTTTTGCTCATGAGGGAGTAAAGAGCTCATCAACATCTGGATGGACTTGAACCACCAACCTTCCAGTTAATAACTAAACCTGCTAACCTATTACACCACATAATGAGAAGTGTCTGTCACTTTAGGTGGGTGTGGCTTTCACCTGAACTCCACCAACATTTCCATGAGTAACGTCTGATGTTTTTCAGATGTTCCAATGATCTAATATTTTAGTGTAATTCCTGGAATTCTTCTTGTTTCTACAGAATAAAGTGATCAGAACAGCAGACTCAGATTTATGGTCTCTAAACACTTTAGTTATTCATCAGAAATCTTCTTCTAACTTTTATTTCTATTTCAACTATGACGTAGATATTGTGAGTACAAATGTTCCACATTCTGTTGGTGCTTCAACTAATGAAAGTGAGGATCAAACACATCCTTCAGCTCTGATTGAAGGGACAGAAACTGGTATTTGTGGTCCCATCTGAGCAGGACCACGTTGACCTGGAGGTGAACGTATCAGCAGTATGTGTTAATATTCACCGCTGGAACTCTGCTGAGAGCTTGTTGAGAGTAGAAATAGAAATACTTGAAGGAGCTCCAAGAAGGTTTTGCTTCTGTTCAAGACAGTTTGAGTCCACAGCAGAAAATAACAGCTTTAATAGAAAGTAGAAACTATTAGAAACTAACAAACATGATGAGACATCAGAAAGTCTCAGCTCTGCATGAAAGTTTGTGTCTTTCTGACCTGCAGGATGCAGCAAGATGTTCAGTCTGCAGTTTACAAAAATACCCAGATGGTTTGTTACTTCCAAGAAAATATTTCAGTGTTCAGCTGACCAGTCTACCTCACGTACTCTATCCCACAATGCAATGCAGCACTACAGCAGGAGTCAGAGCAGTCCAGTGACCAACTTCCAGTTGTGCTGCAGCAGAATCACTTTTCCAGTAACATACTGTGGACCAACAAGGACCTCCAGACCAGTATGTAGAACATACTGGAAACTACTTTAGATGAGCAGCACATTGTAGATGTGAGCTGGAGCTCCTCCCACCTGCCCTCCTCTGTCACAGGTGGAGCTTCAGGACAGCTTTACCTTTGAAACCAGACTGACGTAGAGACAGAAGGACTAAACTATGAAGCAGAGGAGTTCTTAGGATCTAGAAACAGCAGGGCCTTTGAACTTTGGATTATCACTCCATGGTGATACTTGTTCTTCTGGATGTAAGTAGAACAAACTGACTCTGAAGGATCTTCTCCTCTTCTTCAGCTCTTCGCCCTTGTTGTCTGTCTGCTCCCACTCTTCATCTCCTTTGGTCTGTTCTGCTTCTCTACTGACTTCCAGGAATGTTTGTTAGATGTTAAAAACTGAATGTCTGAAAACGTGCTTCAGGCTGATGCTACAAAGACAGAAGTTCGTTTAACTGGATCCTTCAGTAGATCACATGAAGTCTGCTACAAGGAACCTCAGTATCTGGTTTGACAACAAGCTGAACTTTGAACATCAAACCATAAAACTAACACAGTCCTTTTTTTTATGATCTTATAAACACTTCAGAGATCAGATGGTTTTTAAAGACACTGAGCTGATAACTCACACCAGTATCAGATCAGGTCTGATTCCAGAACTTTCTGTTAGTAATATAACAAGTAGATTCCTCCACATTTAGAGCACAAACTAAAGTTTCAGGTATTAAAATAGAAGTGCTTCTTTCAAACAGTTGACAAAAAGTGCAGCTATTGAACAGTAAATAAAGATAATTAGTTTAAATATCACCAGAACAGCTGGGAGTGACCCAGCTGGCATGAAATTATAAAACCAAAAAATATTTAATTGAATAAAAGAAGCCACAGCTTGTTAAGTAAAATACATTTTATTTCCAATTTAAACTTTTACTGTTTAATAAAAGATAAGAAATAAATAATGCAGTGACTAGAAAATCATCTTCCAGTTTGTCCAAAAACAGATCCAAACAGAACTGACTCTCATTTAAAGACGACATCATTAGGACCAGAGAGACTGGCTGAACAACCACCTGAGAACAAGTCTGTTTCTCTCTCTATATATATATATATAAATATAAATTAACATGAGTTAATATCAAAACTAACATGAGTTAATATAAAAACTAACATGAGTTGATATAAAAACATGAGTGAGTATAAAAGACTAACAACAGTGTTTAAAAACATGAGACAGGTAGGCTTGTCATATACTTCTTTCATGTTCTGAAAAAGAGGTTTCTTGTTTTGTTTTTTTTTTTGTTTTTTCTTTGTATTTCTTCTCTCAGGCATCGGTAAGATATAAAAACCAAAAACTGTAGTAGTGTGTGTAAAAACTAATCAGCACGCTCCCAGAACCTAGCCAAAGTTTCAAGGTTGTTTCTAAAAGAGTCTCCGTTCAGAAAGTTGTCAGGGTCCTTCTCCTCCTCCTTTGATGTCTTTGTCATCAGAGTTTCTACCATTTTTGAGACTTTTAATTCCTCCACGTGGATGTGATACATGGTTAAGAAGTGGTGAATGCCTGAGATAAAATTCTGGTTGAAGAGTCATTCCTTCAGCTCTCGAGCACGGGTTTCCGAGAAGTCTTCTTCGATGATCTCCAAACACTGATGCTGTCTCTGACTTGGATAGTCAAACAGGCAACCGTAGCATTCCTCTTGTCGGAGCTTGATGATAACATGATTGAGCAGATGATTAAATGCAGCTTTCAGCAATTTCAGGATAATACTTGGCAGTAACCCTTCCACCGTATTCTCATCATCGGGTGAAGGAGGTGGGCTCTCCGGAGTAGGGGGTGACCCGTCCGTCTCCACAATCTGAGGCTGTGGAGGGGATCCCAATGAATGGTCACCCTTCGTAGACCCAGGCCTGGTTTATGCTCAGAAATCAGGTCGTCTGCATGTGTGATGCAGATAACGCAGATATGCCCCCCCACCCTCCGCAGGCACTCTGGTGCACCTCCCCAAAATTGTAGGTGACAGCAGACAGTGCCGCATAGCATCGCAGGGAGGAGAGAAAGGAGGCCTCTGATTGGTCAATTCTACATCTGCTCTACACAACGCGTATTTCCGGCTTTCATTCTCCACGCTACAAAGACAGCACATATTCTAGTAATTCATGGAGGGAGAAAGCGATGAATGTGGGTCTGGATACGGCTGAGACGGTGAGGAAGTGGAAAAATGCAAGAGATAAGTTTGTGCGACAATGGAGGGACATGAGGGCGAAAAAGAGCGGGAACAGTGCAGACCATGCTTCAAAATTGGGCATAAATCAAAAATAACTGTGGCATACCTGCGACAACCTAACTGCAACACATTGCTGCAAGAGTATACACAGTCCTTTAGGCACCACATCAGGCATTGGGTCCACCACAGCAGTGGGGATTCCTCTGAGACTGCAAGGGAACCTGAAATCATCCCCTGCCTCCCTGCCTTGTAATGTCAAAAAATAAATGACCTAATATGTGCAGTTTTGTTAACATTTCATTGACTATAAATGTGTTAGAACACGTTAAACATGAAGACGACTTGATTCAGAATCAGCTACTTCTTCACTAGTAAAGTAGTTAACTTGTCCGTACTTTCCCATAATGCTTTCTGGTCAATACATTTCCTCATAGAAGCTGGGAGTCTCTGGGACTGCATGGAGCATTTTTTTCATTGCTGCCAAATTTGACAGTCATTGGTTTAAATGTTATCCCGCCCCCCGGACTCTTAAGGGTGGTGTATACTCTCGCAGCAGTGTGTCGCCGTCAGCTTGACGCAGAGATGCCGCCGTCACTTTTGATTTATACTAGCGCGGTCTCCGCTATGTTATTCCAAGCCACAACGCAAGAGGGACAATCACGGACTAGCTAAACTTACTAAACGTATCTCTTGCTTTTTTCCACTTCCTCACCGTCTCAGCCGTATCCAGACCCACATTCATCGCAATCTCCCTCCATGAATTACTGGACTATGTTCTGTCTTTGTAGTGTGGAGAACCAGAATCGTACAGATGTGGGTACTTCCTCATTTCTTCAATGACGCGGTCTTTTCTACGCGGATGTAGAATTGACCAATCAGGGGTCTCCTTTCTCTCCTCTCTGCGACACTGTCTGGGTCAACCTACAATTTTGGGTAGGTGCACCGGAGTGTCTGCCTAGTCTCTGCGTAGGGTGGGGGGTCGTCTGCTTAGGTGACGCAGACGACCTGACGTTCGAGTATAAATCAGACTTTAGCTCTGGGAGTGAATGGAGCTGTGGGTTGGCCTCGGCTGGCCTGGACACTGATCAGTCTGCATGCTGATTGGAGGAAAAGAGGAATGCAGTTTTGACTGACAGGTTTCCAGATATATATACTGAGTCTCATGCACAATTTCTGTCCATCGCTGATTTTACACACGAAGTTGAATGACGACAATTTGTTGCCATTTCTACAGCGAAATACTTCATTTCTTACACTGTAAAAAAATCACACTCACTGTAGGGAAGGGAAGATTTTACATAGAAATAAATTGACACGTTTTTATGATGTACTCCCCTGTTTGAAAGACCAGAAATCTCCACTGCACCACAGGCTCCAGCATAAACTGGTGTGAGACAGTGTTCTTCACCAACACCCCACCAACCTCTGAGTACTCGGCTTTCTCACTCACAGGGATCATGATTTAACATCTGCGGGTGTTCAAGCAAGTCATTGCCATCATGGTCTCTTCCTTGGGTCTTCAAATGATGTCTGAGCTATAAGAGAGTTTTGATGGTCTGAAAGGAAGGAAAGAGCCTCTTTTTAACCAGTTTTCGTGAGTGGGAGTAGCAAAGGCGTAACAAGTGGGAGTGTTGAAGGTGTGGCGAGTTGGAGTGGTGAAGCCCTGACGAATGGAAATGATGAAGGTCTGACAAGCCGAAGTGGTGAAGGCGTAGTTTGGAAGGAAAAGTTTTTCTCAACACTAGAGCGTTATTCCAGTTACAACAGGCATTCTCGACCACAAGCATCCGGGCCACTGAGCACATCCGGGCATGTGCGGGCCATAGCAACCAGACCAAGGGGAAAAACAAACACTCACCATTGCTAATGAAGCTGTGTGCCTCTTCTGTCTGATTTTGTCGTATTTTTCTGGTGATATCTAAAAGATTTCTGCAGTTTATGATAGGATGAAAGATGGTTTAGAACTGTTGTGTGTTCAACTGCACCAACAATGTTGCTCGCCAGTCACATTTGTCATTTTATATGATTCCTAGCGAGGCTACTGAGCCTGTTTGGTTTCCTGAATTCATTTCTATGCAGCAAATCAAAAAACAAGTGCAGCCTACCTCATATAGACCAGCTCTTGATCACACTGGTGAAACTAAGGCGTAACACTTCCTTTGAACTGTTGTCGCAGGTGAAAGGCATCCCCAACAACAACAGCCATCGACTACTTTTGGAAGTGGGTCAACCTCATCTACTCGAAGCTGGGGTTCATGATAAAATACCAGGGCAGGGACACCATCTTTCAGACAATACCGCCAGTCTTCAAGGCAAAATTTTCATGCCCACTTCCATCGTGGACTGCTGTGAGATCTTTATTGATGCTCCAAAAACTCTAAAACCCAGAGCTCAAACTTGGAGCAATTACAAAAAACACTGTACCGCAAAAGTGTTCGTGTCCTGTTCACCAGTAGGAGCCATCAACTTCTTGTCCTGTGTGTGTGGGGGCGGCAGAGCCGCGGATGTACAAATTGTGCGGGAGTCTGGCTTTATAAGTTCGTCCCTTCACATGCCGGGCGACCAGATCCTGGTCGCTAACCTCGCTAAAGCCTCTGGCTTCAACTCATCCTGATATTGGTGAGCCATGCTCGCCACCACAGGCACCAGTGATGATCGCCAAACTAAGTTAAGATACAATAAAGACACTAAAATGGAAATAACTGAAGGAACTGTGAGTGAAAAACACCTGACGCTTTGAAATCTGCAATTTTGTTTGCCCCCTGACGCTAAAACCAGAAGTGTAACCATGGCCGATCACATGGTGCGTGACATCACACCGATATTGAGAGTGGAAGAAGGAGGTGATTTTTTCAAAAACTTTTCACACCAGGCTACCATAGGAATAGCGAACGGGGTACGAAAAGCACCGCAATCAAAAATTGAAAAGATCCAGGACAAAGTACTCCGCAGAGGCATGGTATGTAGCACGGAAAAACTATTGGTCTGCCTGAGGTTTTTGTGACCCAGACAGCCTTAAATGTTATTTTCGCTTCAGAACACAGGAGGAAGGAGGAGGAAAGACTGCGGTGAAATGTGAGTGCAAACAGAAAAAGGATTTACAATTTGCCATAAAAATGTTGATGGTTGAGTTTGAAGCATTTTGCTATCTAGTGGCTTTTTCTGCAGCTTTGTTACAGTTTGGACGGTGTCACTCAAGACGGACTTCACGGTGGACACATGTCTACTTTGTGGTGGAATGAAGCTAAATGTTTACATCATTTAGGAAGAATGAAATATTTCAAGTACCTCTCAGATCTGTTTTTCAAACTTGCTTTTTTGTTCTTTGAGATTTTCTTAGCTCTTCAACATTTTGTAGAAATTATGTGTTTTCAGGCCCCTTCCAGTACAAAACCATTTCTAGCCTGATGTCAGCTGATCTGCTGGTAGGATTGGTTGGGTGAAAGCTCAAAATATTTTCCACAAGGTGAGAGAGAGATGCAGTTTGATAGCTACATATACCATATATAAAACTTAACAATCATGATAACTCTCCATGATACAGGGGAGGTCTCTGCATTGCGAGACATTATAGCAGTGTATGCTTCAAACTCAGCTGTCTTAAGCAAAGGTTTGTGAAACTCCCAGGTAAATAATGAAGTGAGTGTTAGGAATGATCATTGGCTGTTTGATCAGTGACCATAGTTCCCTCTAACCTCTGCTGTGCAACGCTGCCTTTAACGTTATTTGTCTGTCATGTGTTACTCCCGTAAAACTGCTGTATGATTTCGTTATTTTAGCCCTTTAGTTCACTGAGCTTAAATCTGATGCTCTGAGCTGGTGTACAAGATGTGAACGTTGAACAAGGGTTAGGGTCAGGAGGGGGAGGAGACAGGGAGGGGTGTAGGCGTGTGTAAAACAGGACAAGTTTCTCCACTGGATAAAACTAAAACATTACTCTAAAACTAACAACAGTGTATAAAAACATGAGTGAGTATAAAAACGAAATCCATTACTCTAAAACTAACAACAGTGTATAAAAACATGAGACAGGTAGGCTTATCGTACACATTTCATGTCATGAAAAAGAGGTTCCTTCTTTCTTTTCTCTTTCCAGTATCAGTAAAGTATAAATACTACAAACTGTTTTAACTTATAGACATATACCACAAAAAGAGACCTAAAATACTGAAAAATAAAACCAAACTGGAAGTGTGAAAACATGCTTTTGAACAACCCACCAAACTAAAATCTGTCTCACTTGACAGCACCTGGTTCCTGCCTCTAGTTTAGGTTGTGTGTGCGCGTAACTTAAAACTCTTTAAAGTTAAAAAAGCTATTTGTCTCTTTTGATTGATTAGAAACAGATGTGGTAATGTGGGGAAAGTGGTGGGGAGGGGGGGTCAACCCGAGGTCAAGCTGTCAACATTTGACATGAAGTGTAGGATTATACTCTCCCTTTGACTCTCCTCAGTCATTGTCACAGACGTCATAGCTGTTCAGTTGGTCTCCAGAGATATCAAGTTCTTCTCAGCTGTTCATCATCAATCTAAAAAAAATTTTTTTAGTTTAATTTTTGTTAAAATGATGTTTGTTGTGTTTCAACAGTCTCACTTGTCCAAGCTGAACACCATCAGACATGTTTACATTCAGTTCATCTTAGTCTGTTTTGGACCCTTAAACTCTGACCTGTTGGTGTTTCCACTGCCAGGTGTGTCAGCCAGATGAAGATCATACACAGTAGTTGAGGTCTGATATCTGTTCTTTTTGACTCCTAGTTTGTTCAGGTTTAGTGAAATAGACATCCTGGAAAAAGAAACTCATGTTGACTTGGAACTGATTAACTTTTTTATTGTCTTATAAACAGGAAGTCAGACAAATATAGTTTAGGTGTTGAATTAAGTGCAGCTCCATGTCTCCATCTAGTGGTCTTATAGAAATACAGCAGCAGAGAAGAGCCGATCAGAGGAGGAGCAGCTGATGTTTGTCCAGCACCAATGATGTGTGTTTCCTCTGCAGATGAAGGTAGAAGGTGTGTGTGAGCTGATGTGGATGTGAATTCAGCAGCATGGATCAGTGTGAGGACAGAGAGGAGGGAGTCCCTCCCTCTAAAACCACTCTGGCTGGAGAACATGAGAGTCAGAGCAAAGCTCAGAGGTGAGATGATCATCTCTAACTGTCCATGACTCTTCTGGATGTCAGAGCTCAGCACTCACATCAGCAAACATCATTATTACAGGAATCAACCTGGACCTGGACCTGGATCCAGCTGTGTGTCCTTGAAGAGCAACCGGTCAAAAGGTTATCCACCTGACTTTAAATCAGATGAGGATTCATCTCCAAAGAGGTCAGTTTTATCTAAAATCTGTCACTTATTCATGTTTAAAACTTTCATTAAATAGTTTAACTTGAACTTGTTCTTTTCACATAAATCAAACGTGTACATTTGAGAACTTTAAATTACTAAATTTATTCTTTCAGCTTCCATCAGAAACCAGACTCTGTTGTCCATGAACCCAGCTGTGTGTCCTTCAGGAGCAACCGGTCAAAAGACTTAATTATTAAATTTAAAGGAGACCAAAGTTGTGCAGCAGAGAGGTGAGATGAATCTAAATGACAACATGACAACAAAAAAAAAGACCAAACCTGAATATTCAAAGCTGAATGCTCAAATATATGATATTTGAAAAATGTCTGCATGAATGGTTGGTGAACATATTTACAAATGACCTATCAGTTCTAGTCAGATGGTCCAACGTTGGTCCTTCTTCTTCTTCTGTGATTAAAGCCATTTTACAGCTTTCACTTTGTCCATTAGTGTCTCATAGACCTTCATCTCCTGTTTCTGATCTGATCTTCCTCCTCATAGACTTTCATCTCCTGTTTCTGATCTGATCTTCCTCCTCATAGACCTTCATCACCTGTTTCTGATCTGATCTTCCTCCTCATAGACCTTCATCTCCTGACATTAGTTCTCTTCCTCTGATTGAAACACCTGGAGGTCTGACCTTCCAGAGGACTGGTGCTGATGATGATGTTCAGCTTCAGAGAGTTCATCAGCTGGTCCATGTCTGCATCAGTGGTCCATTTTCTTGATCTTGTTGTAACTTCTCTTGGTCCAGACTTGGATCTTGTGAATCTGTGAATCAGCAGAGCTCTCATTGAGGTCACATGGACGTTCTCAGTGGGATCAGCAGGACTAGTAGACCTTTACCACCACAGAGACTCATCTGATTGACTGTTCACATCCAAACATGACTTCATGGACCTTGTCAAGTGACCCAGAGGAAAACGTTGGAATCAACTCAGCTTCTAATCAATAATCAATGTCAACTCTGTATGTTAAAGTGGCTTGATGTCAGCACCCACAGTACGAGGAGAGAATCTGCTGCAGATAGGAGGTAAACAGGCCAGGGCTAGTCAAAACAAAGGCAGGAGTGGAGTAACAGAAAAGTGGTAATTAATGTGATTTGTAATCAATCTCTAATCAATGAAATGTGTGATTCTTGTCAATGATCAGAAACGATGATCAGAAAGATGTATTAATGATGTTGGAATAGATCTGTTCAATTCTGTATGATTTATTTCTCGTTGGGTCAAGACACTATGCATCAGTACTGCCAGCGGCTGAGCGGAGCTGCCGAGGGTCACTGTGTGCCGCGATGGAATGAAAACAACGGCTATGTTTATCAAACAGGAGCAGAGATGGATGAAAACCGAATAAGTTATTATATCGGTTTTTATAAGGTAAAAGTCCCAATGAAAATAATAATTAGCCCTGAGGATACTCCTAAAATAGAGGGGAAATAGATTGAACGAAGTATGAATCTGGGTTTGATAATTAGGCTACTTTTAGATTAAGAGAGAGGTGACTGGTTATCCCAAACAATTCTGCCAGCTCAAAGCTACGGAGACATAACAGAAAGCAGGAGAGAGTTCGTCAGTGTAAACATTAAAGTTACTTCGCCATACACAATACTGGGGCCAGGTGTCTGGGTCAAAGGCGAGGAGGGTGGCAGCTCAGAGTGGCCTTGGCGAGTGGCTGTGTGCTTTGTGCAGAAGTATGGTGAGTGAGCCACAGGCTACAGACTGCGGATCATTGCCAAATTCTGTGACTAAATACCAACCAATCCATCAATTACCAATCATAGGGCCTGATTTACTAAGATCCTAAATAAAGAGTACTAAATTGCGTGTGCACTGAAAAAGTTTGCGCGTGCTGTTGTTGTGTGTTTTGCGGGTGATCAACTAAGAATGCTCGCGCAAATGATAACGGGTGCAAACCGCAGTATTTAAATGAGGTGTTGCGTGTCTTACGGTTTGCGCCATGGAGAGTCTGGATGGAAAGCAGGATAGACGCAAGCGCAAAATGAAATTTGACGAGTTGGAGTTAGAGATATTAGTGGAAGAGGCAAATAAACACATTCATGAACTACAGCAAAGAAATTTAAACATTACCAAAAGAAACGCAATATGGGAGAAATCTGCGATAGAATAAATGCAGTTGGTAAGACAAAAAGAACGGCAGATGAGGTTTAAAAGAAGGTGGCAAGAATTAAGGCGAGGAACTAAAGAAAAAGTGGCCTTTAATAAAACTTCGGCAAACAAGACAGGTGGAGGGCCTGCGGAAGAGATGCCTGCGGAAGAGATGCCTCTAACCAGCATTGAGCAGCAGGTGCAGCTCACCTTCTGCGAGGAGCAGATAACTGGGATACTGGGGTCTGACACGCTAGAGCCAACTGCAGAACAAGGTAGGCGCACAATAAGAAACAATTTTTTTTCTCCATGAAAACACGTGATTTATTTATTATCACAAATAAAAAAAATGAATGTGCCTCCTGGGCAACCTTTTGCTGAATAATACTCGATTTAACATTCAAATAAAATATTTCTCCTTTTGCATGCACTCAAAAAAATAATTAAGCCAAAAACATGGACTTTATGTATTTTAATTACATGTAAATTTTCCATGTAATTCCACTGGATAAGTTCAAAGTAAACAGTCACATTAAATGCAGTGTTTTTATCATGTATATTTCATTTAAATTAAAAGGTTAACTTATATTACTACATAACGTTTGAGTTAACTTCATTAATACACATAAAGTTAATGTGAACTTTTACATAAACCTTATGTTGCTTATTCAATAATTACATATAAAGTTAATGTGAACTTTTACATAAACCTTATGTTGCTTATTCAATAATTACATATAACGTTAATGTGAACTTTTACATAAACCTTATGTTGCTTATTCAATAATTACATATAAAGGTAATGTGAACTTTTACATAAACCTTATGTTGCTTATTCAATAATTACATATAACGTTAATGTGAACTTTTACATAAACCTTATGTTGCTTATTCAATAATTACATATAAAGTTAATGTGAACTTTTACATAAACCTTATGTTGCTTATTCAATTATTACACATAAAGTTAATGTGAACTTTTACATACCTTATGTTGCTTATTCAATAATTACATATAAGTTAATGTGAACTTTTACATAAACCTTATGTTGCTTATTCAATAATTACATATAAAGTTAATGTGAACTTTTACATAAACCTTATGTGGCTTATTCAATAATTTTATATAAAGCTAATGTGAACTTTTACATAAACCTTGTTATTTATTCAATAATTACATATAAAGTTAATGTGGACTTCTACATAAACCTTATATTGCTTATTCAATATTAACATATAAAGTTAATGTGAACTTTTACATAAACCTTATGTGTTTATTCAAGCATCCCACACACAAAAGTTCTGAAAAAGATTACTTTATTGCAAACCCAACAGTACTGGAGTATAAAAGCCCACGGCATTACGCCATAACCAGTAAATCTGACTAAGTGCAGTCTGAAGACATTTTTAGCTCAGAATAAAAACTCAGTTACAATATTATTAAAATAATACAAAAACAAGAGCTTCAAATGAGGGCTAAATAATATCGTTAAAAAATAAAATAAGCTGGGGTCCCAGTAAACACAGTAAAACAGCATTAAAGTGCTCTGTCCTTTCAGGTTTTGTCTGTAATAAACATAAAAACAGTCTGTTCAGACATGAAAAAACAATCACTGAACGTTTTTTCCTCCAAAACTACATTGTGCACCTTTAATTTAACGATAAAACCTAAAGCTCAAATGCACACCTATTACCGCTACTATTATAACCTGGCAACTCTGCATTTCTGTGATTTCTTTTACCTCACGACTAAGGCCACGTCCCCACGGCGCCGAAGCCGGTTCTGGTGTGAAGACGCTGGTGAAAATGCAGATTAGGGTTTTGCCGTCCCCACGAAACCGCTGTAGTACATATTACAAAGCTGCGGGTGGCGCTACGATGATCACAGAGTAACTCCACCGTCTTCACTCCGTGGGGACGGTGTCGCCGCACAGCTAGAGGACGAACACTTTTTTTTTTCTTTTTTACAAAACTTTATTCCATACAGTGTGACGAACACGCTCCAAACACAACACCAACTATGGCGCCATCAGTGACCAGCTGTGTTGTAGTGCTGCTCCAGACTATTCTGTCTTGTTTGCAGCTTTTGCACCAAAATGTCCAGCTTTTACACAACAGCATTAGTCTGTTGTACAATCAACAACGGGAGCAACGGGAGCCCCTCTCTGCGCATGCGCGACGTCTTGTTCTAGTGTGAAAGCGTTACTCTGTGATCATCGTAGCGCCACCCGCAGCTTTGTAATATGTACTACAGCGGTTTCGTGGGGACGGCAAAACCCTAATCTGCATTTTCACCAGCGTCTTCACACCAGACCGGCTTCGGCGCCATGGGGACGTGGCCTAAGAAATATAAACTATATGGAGCTGAGGCTTTATCAGTACCTCATTTGTAAATGGTGTGAATGTACAGTCTTTTGCAATGGGTTGAATATAAAAGTTATTCATTTTTATGTAATAGTTATGCACTAGAGCTTCAACATTCAGATGTAAAAACATACAAATCTTAACACCTTAAAACTTCTGAGAACATTACATTTGGCGTTCCTTGGGAAGACTTCTAAAGGGTTTCTAATATATAAAACAAATCTGTAATCACATAAAACCTGAGGCTTTCCTGGGTGTTAACATCATAGATCATAATCTAGGCAGAAGAGCATCAATCCACCAAGATTTCAACCATAAAAAACAAAAAAAACACCCATCTTAAGCAAAAACACCATTTGCAAGTTCAATGCCATTATAGGGGCTGCAGAATCGTGATCAAAATAAATTTGAAAACAAATAAAAACAACCTTTTTGCCTGTATTAAAAGAAATCAAACAAATTAACTAATTGGTTGTAGTTTCAAGGACATTTAAAGTATCACCAAAATGGACAGAGCAAGCTCAGCTTACTTGCACAATAAAAGTGAGGCATGGTTACCATCCAACATATCTGTGCACATGCCAGAAGTGTCCACCTAAATCAATCTGACCAAGCCCTACAGAAAGCAGCTTACAACAGCTCTGTGGCTTCAGAAACCAACAAGATTAAGCAAGAAACAAGTTCGAATGTCAATAGAAGAATTAAAGAAACAAACCTTCATTTTGCTCATGGGCACACTTCAAATGATTTTCCAGGTTATCAAAGCTTATTATCAAAAGACAAGCTCAACTGTCCGGCGCCGTACTTGTGAGTAGTTACTGGAGCATCTTTATCTTCAGTGTTTGGACCTTTGGGGATAGTTTCTTACCGTCCAAGGTCATCAGCACTTTCTGGAGAAACTCAAATGTGTATTTGAGTTCCTGGGGATAACTCAGGTTGAGTGTGTAAATGAGCCCCAAAAGCATGGCAAATCCAGAAGAAATGCTCCTCAGATTGTTTAGGAGCTCCACACCCTCTATCACCACTCCAACAGCCTCTGGCTCATCCTCTTCATTAGCATCTTCATGGCGGATCACATAAATCCCCATGGTGGTCTGTGCAATCTCTCTCTTTGCCTCCTCGCTGTTGACAGTCTAAATGGTGAAAAAATACCATTATAAAATAAAGAAAAACACATAGATTAAATACCAAAAGCTTACAGTAAATTGCTATTACTAACCAGGTACTCCTTGACAAGTGTGTTGCTGTCCTCGTTGAGGTAGACACACAGACCTCTTATGACACAGTCTCTCTTTACTTCAATGTTGTCCCTCTAAAAGAGAAGGCATTTTAAATGAGTCTCCAATTTCAAATTTAAGACATTTTCCAGGACAATAATTATGATCAACAACTAAAAAATAGAGGGCAGCACTTTAATGCACACAAAAGGTTTATTTGTATTTGAGCTATCAGATTTGATCGAAAACTATGGTCCAAAAGAAATAAAGTATATACAGTTGTGTTGTAGTTCTGTTATGGTTCAAGTTCACATAGACTGTCAGGTATCATAATAATTGGACAATTTTGGCTTCTGTCATACTGCATAATCATAACCAATGTATGAGAAATCAAAGGTAATGATTAAAGGTAATGAAATATGAAGTGCTAAAATGCTTCTGTTGTGTATGCTTTTGTTGTTTTGCATCACGTAGAACTAAGGAATAACTGATTTAAAACGAGCACCAAATCAAGAAAGAACACTGGAAAAATATTCCCTTTCACCTAATTTTTGTGTGACATTGTTGTAGAATTGCTTTCACACACGTTAATGGACTTAATGGAATGACAAAGTACAGGGAGTAGGATACAAGCACAGTAGATTGACAGCTTTTTGGCAAATTAATCATTGAAAATACCCATGTGAAGTCCATATATTTTACCTAAGTGTTTACATAACTATAGATATAACTTATAAAGACATACATGGGTTATTAAGATCTAATAAATCTGTTTCTGGACAGATTTTATTAGTTTATGAATTTTCTTAGAGGTTCTTAAAAAATTAGCTAAAATCACATACCTGCCATTATAAAAGTCTATGGCTGCTTGATTTGCTTTCACACTAGAAATGAATCACATCTATTTGTCTATTTGGAACCAGACCGACTCCTTTTCAGGCAGCTTCAGTCCAGTTTTTGGTCCCCACCAAAGTTCAAATGACAGATTTCAAAGCAGGCCACATGCATCAAACTAGCTGGGCAAATGGACCCTGGCCCAATTTAACTTAACCAAACAGGCTAGGTCTACAATAAACCTCAGACATACTGTCAATCAATCCCTGGTGCAGACCAAACAGCCAGACTGAGATAGTCTCAAGTGTGATCTTGGCCCACTTCTTTTGTGATTCATTTGAGGTGTGAAAGCAAATCAATTAATCACACAAAAATGACAGATAACATGTGATTTTATAATAATTTTAGATGTTAGAATAATTTTAGATTCTTAACTACAAATAAATCTATCTGCTGATTTCAAAATTTGTTCAGGAAGACATCCTAAAGCAACCATGAATAAGCCCCTTATATGTATGCAAATCATTTGGTTACTATTGTTACACAAGAGCGCCAGTGCGGACATTTTTCCTGAACAATGGATCAAACCAGTTAAAACTTTTGTGCTTATATCCTACTCCATATACTCAGTTCAAAAAGTTCATCAAAAAGGGTGCAGCAGTGATTCCACAGACATTGAGCCCCAAATCATTACTGAGACCCATATTTTTCATCCTATCTCTAAGTGCTGGTCATTATTTATAACATATAGTCAACTTGCTGCCAAATACTTTCTTTGTGAACTCTTTGTTACACAAGGAACATAAAACGATCAGGGGGGATACAAGTACTTCATAAACTTCTGTCACAATTTGATTTACCTATGTGGGCTCTGGTGATGCAGGATGGTAGTTGCTAAACCTGTACAAGTTGCCTTTCAGTCTGTATAACTTAATGATTACCTCTCTTGATTTGTTTGTAAAATTTCAGTGTCAACATGAACCACACCAGGACTAAAATGCAACAAGATGTCATTTTCCCCTCGGTTTGGACCATGTGAACCAAACTACTGCTGTGAATATACCCTCAGTGTTATACATTGATCTGTATAAAACTTTGTGAAATTCTATTAAAAATTCCTGTTTTAAGTAGGAACCCTTCTCAACCAAGTGTTAGACTGAAAAAAATATTTTACTTAGTTAAATAGTGCAAAGGTTTAATGCACTTGCCTTAGCCATCGGAGCCATGAGCAATCGGATCTTTTTTCCAGCAGCTCCCCCTCTGCAGCTGAAGATCTTGATCAAGTTAGCTGTGTATTGGTCAAGTTGTCCGAAGAACTTGGCTTGAAGTGGCAAAGTTGTTAGACGCATGAATTCAGCATTTATCTGTAAGAGAAAAGGTGAAAGACAACACATTAGATATTTTAACAACAGTTCTCTAAATTTCCATGCTTTAAGAAAAAACATTTTCTGAGCTGAAGAGAAAAACAAACAGACTTTTAACTGTAACAGGAGAATTGCTATTGGAGCAATATCTTGTATGAGCCCTTGAAACTTGGGCAGTTTATTTAGAGCCAAAATCGAGCTCTATGTTTAAGAATTAGGTGTTGTCTGGATATAACATTTTGTAGTGACTTTTATAATTTGCTTCCTTAGGACTGCCAAAACAGTTACAAAATGTGTTCTTAAAGATATCAGTACCACATTTTCAACACACTGCAGACTAAAAGCATCTGCTCTATAAAAAACTTCCAATTTAGTGCAGGCTGCTTCATTGCCATGTCATTTTTTACATACAACCCTGTGCGACAATGGGCCAACCCTCTACACCGGATTGTACTTCAACTAAATGTATATTTTATAATCAGTCTTTGACATTAATTCTCTTAATACAATCCACATAATACCATAGAAAATAACAGTTTACAAGGAATTTAGAAAACAAAAATGTTAAGACTGAATAAAACAAACTTAACCAGGGAAAAAATATTTGTACATAAAACAGCATGCAAAATATCAATATCAATACTCACTTCACTCACTGTAAACAAGGCAGGCCACCTGTTTACAAATTCAGAGATCACAGGTTCGTTATGGACAACCTCCTGGCGTCTGTAGGAAAAGGTCCTCTGCATTTTCTCCCTGACTACAGCATCATTGTTCCTCTTTTTCACTTCTGTCAAGAGAGCTACCCGTTCATCTTCTAGACTCTCTCTTGTTTGACCCCCAGGGAGGGGTGGCAGGAAGTTTATCTCTGCTTTTCTTGGTTTTTTTATGTTTGCAGCTGCCTTGTCTTGACCTCTGCGCTTGTTCTTGAGAGAGTTTACGCTGACCTCTGGGAGTCCAATCTTGCAAAGTTTTGTGCGAAAATTGGCAACCTTTGTCTTTAGATATTGTTTCCATCCCTCATGGCCAGCACAAGTTCCTCTTTGCTTCAAGCATGGATGAGTATGCACCAGAACTTCAGCGGCCTCTTCAATTTGGGAGTCACTGGGATATGCTGTGTATTTAAAGATCTCTTCAGCCATACCTTCAAGGATATCCATTCTTAGCTTTGTTGGAGGAATAAAAAGAGTACCGTTTGCTCTGAATTCTGCATTTGCTGTTTGGAGCTGAATTTCAGCTAAATATGAAAAGCGTGGAACAACGAAGATTGGAGGCCAACTTGAGGTTCTTGACTCTGGAACTGGATCCAAAATGATGGTGTCTGCACTGCCGAATGAGTGATCAGAAGACAAACTCACTTGGTCAAGGGATGGAGAGCTGAGGATGTTTGCAGACAAGCTTCCTGAGATCTCTGAACTATGTGATGTGCTGGGTGAAGTTGGCGTACTTGTGCTGCAAGATGGTAGAGTCTCTGGAATGCCGGAGCTTGTTTCTTCACAAGAAAAAAATATCACTTTGAGAGTGTCCCTATCTCTTATTTCACTGGTTGACATAAGATTAACATATTCATTTCCAAAGTCTATATCCTTGTATTGGAGCCTGAACTGCTCCGTAAGTCCAAAACAGTCTTGATCTCATGGACAAGTTCGTCCACAGATGCTGGCATGCCTGACATGAGGGTAAGTTTTCTGGCATCATCTCCGCCAAGAACGATTCTCAGATGGATGGGACTTGACATCTTTCACTCAACCTCTTCTAGAGAACAAACATAGGAAACGGAAATTACATTAAGTACACAACCATTACTGCAGCTTCAAATCAGAACATCAGCTAAGGCTTAATTTTATCATTAATTAATTCAAGTTTTCCCATAAGGTCACGCTAACTGTACAACTTGAGCCTGGACTTCCCTTGTTACATTGGAGTGACTTTGAATTTGGTGCAGCTTGTACAGCACAGCAGTAAATCTTAGCACGTAAATAAATGTAAAACTATGCAACTTTGTTGCACACCCTAAATTAGTGAGAAAATACATTATAGACCCACCTTATACAATTATATATGCCTTTTCAAGGTAACCATCCTTCTTACACCGACAGTGTACTCACAGAGTGGATAAGCATCAGCCAGGTCTTCAACATCAACTAGGGCAACCTCTCTATTAGGTGACATAGTCACTTCATATGCTCGGAAGTGCTCATGATACCACGCACACAATTTTCTTACAACAAAGCTCAAACTATTATTGACAACGCACATTTGGAGAATTTCTGCAAACTCTGGCAGACCACAGGTTGATCCATAAGGAATCAACATGCCAACTCTGTAAGACATTCCCTTGTTAGTTGCATTTTTGGCTAGATGTACCTCATTCATCATAGGGTGTTTTTTGCCTGAGGCTTGCTGCTACTTCTTTGTTCAATACATCCACAGGAAGAGTAGAAACATTTGCAACTTCTAATGAGGATGTAAGGTGGGATGTATTAATATGATATGCAATCATTTGCTGATGTTTGGTAGCTAGTGTGAGTGATATATTCTTGAAACAATTTGTATGCCGAGCAACTTCCTTAAAGAAGCTATGCTTCGCTTCAAACCTCATAGTCCATTGCCCCACTAAAGGCCCAAAACATTCGATCATTTGAGGATAGTGCTCAAGAAAGTGGTGTTTCGGTAAGAGTCGTTCAGGAAAAAGCTCCAAGAATCTATCTCTGTGTTCTGTGATTTTACAAGCCAAGTAGGCAATTGTCTCTTTGTTATGAAGAGGGGCAACAGCGATTTCAATGATTTCTTTTAAATCAAGCAACACAAGCCAAGCAGACTCTGCTTCTGGTATCAAGTCTCCTATGATAAAAGGAAGCAACCTCAATAAATTCCAGTTTTCGTGAGCGTTACCTCCAATGGTCTTTGCAGAGGCGTAAGTGCGTGGTATAATATGAGGTTTATTAGTTCTATCACCCCACTTATATGGAAAGTTCAGGATTAATTCGTTTAGAGTGTTAAGAGACAGATACTTTTTCAAAATGAATACATCAATGCAGAGGGCAGTCTCTACTGGAACAACACCCTCAAATAAGTCATGAACTATGTCAGGGGGGTACCCCTGGGTAACATGAAAATAAGATAAACTCTTGGTAAACACACACTCTCTTTTTACACCACAAAATATGGTTGAGGTTTCCTTTTGCAATGGTAACTTGTTTGTCATGTATGTCTTTTGTTCGAATGTTAAAATGGCCTGACTGAACAACCTTCTTCTGAATATCTTTTCGCTCACCTGTACAAAATCTGCAGAAGTAGACACCCGAAAAGCTTTCAACGAAGCCTGCAATTCCGTGGGCTCCTAAATTATCTGCAATTACTGTCTCGATTGTGCCTTTCACAAACTCTCCAAGACCTGAAACAAAAACACCATGCTTCTCTAAAATAACCAAATCCTGTAAAAGGGGCTCTAAAATGTTTTCATAGCCATACACCTTTACATCAGTAGTCCTGCATAATAAAGCCAAGTAGATGGAAGAAAGAGCTGAGTGAGATCCAGGTGGCAAATTATTCAAAATCCAGTAGACACCACAAAGTTTATGAGTTTTTCTTGATGTGCCTAAGGGGTTACAGACCTCAAAGTCATCAACATATAACGATATTGATATTTTCAAATCCTCTCCAGTGAAAAAAACATTTTCTTTATGGTAAATTCCATCTCTTATCGATTTGTACTGCGCTACACCTGAAGTATTTTCTGGTGTCTTGTGGGTATGGACTACACTTTTTAAAATGTCACTGTTACTTAACAGATGCTGCAAAGAGGTCAAAATAGGAATATACTGAAAAGTCTTATTAGTCTTAGGACAAAGGATGTACTCAACTGGGCTTACCACATTGAAATGTTTTTTATAATATTGCTTCCTTTTGTAAGCTGTAGCCAGGGGCCCATCTTTTGCAAAGGCTTTGGCCACAGGATTGGACTTGCACACTTCTTGAGCAAGCTCTTTAACAACTGACTCATCAACTTGAACACTATGATTTTTAAGAATGCTAGATAGACTGTTAAAGGTGATGGGAAGAGACGGGGAGCTTAACAAATAATGCAATTCATACAGTAATTCATTAATTGCTGCGGCTGGTACAAACAAAATGTGTTCCAACTTCAACAGAACTGAAGCAATGCTCTCCTCAACAACTTTGGAAATATCTTCAATACTGGAAAAACTATGTGCAGCAAAATCAGTTTCAGATTCTACATCTGCTGTGTCTGCAGCACAGGACACAACGTCTACAACTGATTCTTGTAATCCAGTAACTATACTGACAACCTCAGGTTTAAAATCATTTAAAGTGTGGGGATTGTGCTTCCTGTTTTTGTGCGTTTGAAATGTATTATAGACATTAGTTTTGAACACACACACATCCTTTAAAACACACATGTTACTGTTTCATGTCTACGTAAATGTTCATTTACATGAC
This sequence comes from Hirundichthys speculiger, assembly GCA_018398805.1. Classification (NCBI taxonomy): domain Eukaryota; kingdom Metazoa; phylum Chordata; class Actinopteri; order Beloniformes; family Exocoetidae; genus Hirundichthys; species Hirundichthys speculiger. The sequence continues at coordinate 462 of JAGFBZ010001639.1, read as the reverse complement.
TAAAGTAATCTCTTTCATTTGAAATATCATGACATGCACACAGCTGACATGAAAATGTAGATAGCTCAGATGTTTTTGAAGATGCTTGGGTTTGGTGACTGCGGTATATATGGCTCAAAAGATTATTCCATGAGATAAATGTGCAGGGACAATCAGAATATGGGCATGGATGCCTGAACCGGTTTCCATGGTGGCCATGCTTTAGCTTGCAATGTTTCAGTAATTCATACCTGCTTACGACTGATATTTTGCACACCTTACATTCCCACACGCCCATTCACATATTGTACCTAGAAAAGAAAAAAGAACATGGTCAAGATGTCAATTTGTTGCCATTTTTGAAGGACAAAAAAAGAAAGAAAGCAATATTAAAGATGTCACTCACAATATTATGCATACTCACCTAAATTGAGAGGTTGCCCTTTCAAGATGTGAGCTACTCTGTTGATTTGGCCCTGTGAT
>JAGFBZ010001638.1:0-35104 GCA_018398805.1 Hirundichthys speculiger | reverse complement strand
ACTCAAGCTTTTTTTTCTCTCCCACAGGTAAGAATTCATTGAAGTCTGTGTCTGACATGCTGTCGCTGTGTCCTCCTCCCCCTCCCCCCCTCTCTTCTCGTCTTTTGACGTTGCATCATCACGTGGCTCAGCTGCGTCGGCCAAACAAGCATGCAGACAGACTCAGTCTGGCCCCTCCCCCCAGGCCCGCCCACTCAGAAAAAAAAACATTAAACATTAAAACATTAAGAACAGAACAATTCAGCTCCAAGGAATATTTACACAAAAATGTTAATTGTGATTATAAAGTATTTTACTGTCACCTATAAAGTTTGCTGAAATTCTATCCTGGGTTTTCGCAAAATAATCCAAAGACAAAAATCACAAAAATACTAAAAGGTTAGCAGGTTCATGAGCTTAATATGAAAAAGTGTCGGTATTGGTATCTGGTATTGGTATTGGTATTGTATTTACTTGGTATTGGATTGATACCAAAATTCCCAGTATCGCCCAGCTCAGGTCTGCAGGTGGGTCATAGATGGAGGACTGGCACCACCAGAAGATGTGCACGCACGAGGAAGCTGAGTGCAGGTGATGGCAGCCATGACAGGTTTTTTTTCCCGCTTATGTACAGTGTTGAACGGCGCACAAATGACACGTTGAATATGAATGTTGTATATGTGTGTAGACTTTATATGTGATGATGCTTACGAAACAGACAAGTCCAGTGGGAACTGTTTATTATCACTTTAAGAGACTTCGGGGGGGGGGGGGGGTTTGAAAAGTCTGGCTCAGAAAAGTGTGTAGGTGATTTTTTTCCTTCAGTCCTGGTTTGGGTTACAGGATGGAGTAATTTATGTCTCATCAGACAAACGTTGCATAAGTACTCGTCATGGAAAATGAGAACTGTTTTTTTTCTTTTGAACATTCATCAGAACTTCTTTTTATTTCATTCGACTTTCACTCGACCCCGCGGCGTATTTGTCACAGGGTGCAGCTTACCTTTAAACCCCCGACAGAAAAAGCACACAGGCTGTTCTGGCCTCCGGGCTTCTGTCTGCACACCACAGAAGAAGAGAATTAACTCATCCCAGCCCCGGCGCCCTGTTATGGTCCCATCAGGCCGCAGAGAGCAGAAGTGATGGCTCTAATGCACCCTGGGAAATAAGGTTTACTTGGCTGTTATGAGACCCTCCACTCCTCTGCTATTTTCTGTTCACCTGTTGATTTCTTTATCATGCGACAGCGAGAGGGCAGCTGTTTCTGTGGCAACCAGCGTCCTTCCTGCCGGACCAGATAAAAGACGAGGCGACTGCATCCACATCCACTGACGACGGAGATGACTACACCACACTTTTATTGGGATCTCACACATATCAGGAAATAGTATCAAAAACCTGGAAATCACTCGGATTAATTTTTAGAATACAAAACACACATATAAAAAATGAATTTTAAAGTGAACACGTTCAGAAATTTACGTCAAAATGAACTCATATTAATACACTGGGATATGTGGGGGAGCAACATATGTACAAAGAGGTGAAAGAAGGGATGGGAGGAATGGAATACAGTGATCCCTTATTTTTCACGGTTAGGGACCGGCGCCCCCCGTGAAAATCAAAATCTGCGAACTGGAGCCGGAGCCCCCCGAGCCTAAATAATGTGTTCAAAATATGTTTAAAAACATATTTTGAAAAAAAAAAGTATCGAGGCACTGCAGCAAAACAAGACAAAGGCTCAACTGTGGTCTTTCTGTTACCTTCACAGCCTCTGGTCTCTGAACCGTAGTAAACAAACCACTTGTGCTATTTTTGGCTCGTAATTAGCAGCTAACACGCTAACAACAACAAAACAAAAAGTCTGGTTTTCTCTGCATGGAACGAGCACTTTATTCTGGCACTGCAGGAACTTGTAACATCACACAGGTTGTATTGTTGGGCTTCTGTCGGTTAACATTTCATCTAACCCCGTTTTCATTCTGCCTTCCCACGACACACACACTACATTACCCATAAGGCCACCTTCTTAAAGGGGCCAGGCTGGCTCACAGCATTTCTTTGCTGTGAGAGAACGCGCACAACATCCTGTGATGCTTCCGCAATTTTTTCTTGATTTTTTTATTATATTATATATTTCTAAAAAATCCATGAATAACTAAAACCGCGAAACTTAAAGCGCGAATTGGCGAGGGATCACTGTAGTGAAGGAATAGAAAGTAAAGCAGGGAAAAGATCACAGGAGGGAAGAGTTAAGGGACAGACGAAGGGTTTCAGTTAAGTCGTGACTACAAAGGAAGGATGAACCGTAAACTGTCACTCAGAAACTCCGACCACATCAGGGCGGCTGATTGTGTTACAGCCTGGCGGACGACCAGCTGGGTGGTGGGGGAGCCGTCCGCGGGGCCGTTTAAGTGCCAGTATCTGTATCATGCAGACGGTGTAAATCAGCGGCGGGGATATCAGGACCTCAGAAGGCTGATGGAGAGGTAAAATTACATCTCTCAGACGAAGCTGGCTGTTGTGACAGCGAGGACGGCGGGTGGCATTTCTCTCATTTCCCGTTGGATGAAATAAGTGCGGGAGATGACAAGTCCGGGATTTTCTTCGGGTGAATAAATAGAAGCCTGATGACGGGGGAGGAAATGGATGGGGGGGGGGGGGGGGGTTGTCTGCATGGGTTGACCCTGAAAGACAACAAAGAGAGAAGATGATGGTGAGATGACGCAGTCACTGATGGAAAATTGTCTAAACCACAGGTGTCAAACTCAAGGCCCGCGGGCCACATCCGGCCCGCCGTGTAATCATATCCGGCCCGCGAGATCGTTTTACATTATCGTTATTAATGACCCGTTGATATGAAGCACTGATAACACAATACTGCACAGAACTACAGATCCCAAAATGCAACGCTTCAGTGGCCCTGCCGCACACTTCCCGCGTCAATCAAGTCTAGATCTGTATGCTATTATTCAGTCCAGGTCATTCTTTTACTTCTAATCCCTCAGCATTCTTTTCTTTTTTTTTCCCTGGATCCTTTAAAGACTCTTCCTCCCTCATCATCACCTTTGGGAGGTGGAGGGAGCGTCACCTGAAGTCTGATCGTCTGTCTGCAGCTCTCTTCTTTCTCACATCCAGTGAGGTTCACTGACAGCAACACAACTGGCTATAAAAAGAGCGTCACAGAGTTTTTATGAAGTCCAGATGAGAAATCTCTGTATGGGACGAGGATGAAGCCAGAACTGTGTGTTTATTTAAGATGGACTGAAGATGAGAAAATGTCTTTTTTTTAATGGTCCACCATGGGCTGATATCTGTGAGGGAATCATTAGTGTTTAACCGTATTTAGAGGTTTTTCCAGTCAATGTGGCATAAATATTCATCATAGCAGAGATTACTCAAGAGAAAAAACAGCCTCAATATTCAATAATTACCATTAAATTAATGGTTCAAGGTGAGATAGACTCTCAGTCATCCAGGTCAGAAACTGAAGAAGCTTCCTGGTTAGAAGGTAAGTCCAGCTGCCTTGATTCAAACCTCTGAAAATGGATGTAGCAATACCACACAATGACGTGCAAAGACACACTGGTCCATTCCCAGTCATGAGCACAGTACTGGGAACATAGCCGCTCGATACACCGCCATGTGGTCAGAAGTGGAATTGCTACTTAGAGCAGCTTTATACACTCTCAGAAATAGGGGTACAGTACGAGTCCTTTTTTGTCCCCTGAGGTAAAATCTACACAAATGTACCCCCTAGGATTAATTATTGGACCTTAAGGTACCTATATGTACCTTTTTGATGGTCCAAAAGGTACATATATGTACTCAAGTGGGTACAAAAGGTACAAAAGGGTACAAAACTGTACCTTCTGAGGGTACTGCCCCAGTGACAAGCCATTGTACCTCTAAAGGTACAATTCTGTACTTTCTTTTCTGAGAGTGTATTAATTCAACGGATATTTTAGCTGGATTTAAAAAAAATCCATAATTCATAATGCATAATAATTCCTCTTGAAAATAGTGTTTTAAGTTTAGCTAAAATTAAAGTTTGTTGAGGAACATTTATAATTCAATGCAAATCCAAAACATCATAAAACGTATAATGACCAACATTATGTACAGTTTTCTGTGCCATGAACCACAAACCAAACTGCATAATCATGTTTTTCTAAAAGTTAGACGCTCTCTGTCGAGAGAAGGTATTTTTTATTTTTAATATGTCAACAGAAATGTCATAAATATTCACGCAGAAAAGGACTCTTTATGTGGAGCAGGTTGCATAATGACCCTCACCCACTTACGACATTACTGCAACTCAACAGACCCTCACAGAAACACGCACACACACGCGCGCATGCACGCGCATGCTCGAGCTGTCAGGGCCGTCTGCGGCCGCCTGATTGGTGAGCTGGTGTCGCGTGCCCAGCGTGACTGATAGCCCGACGACACGCCGCCTATTTTCGCAGCCCACGCTTGTTTTCGTTTCACCGAGGCACATAAACACTCTGTCGTCCGAGGCTGTAATTTGTCTGGAAGGCGGCCCGTCTGCTCGGCTCTCTGGGGGCCGACAGAAAACACCTGGACGCGAGAAAGAGACTCTTTTATGTCCGCCAGTGGAGCAATGGAGGGGCGCGGGGACCGTGGATGTGTGGGGGGGGGCGACATCTGTGCAGGCGCCCGTTAACGCTGCTACAAGTGAAATCTGTCACTTTACTTTTTTTCAGTTGTTCACTAAATAAAATGTGAAGAATGTTTTTAAACTGAATGTGCAACAACATTTAGGACTACATTACTGAAGTAATGTGTGCAGCTGATTCACTGATATGATGAAGATGTGATAAAACTCACAAGTGATGCCCTGGATTGATTTAAATGCACCATAAGCTGATTTGCTGGTCATTACATCTAAAAGCAGATCTTTCTGCAGGTCCAGCCGATGCAGGACTTTCCCTTGAATGTGAGCATCAAAAGCAAGAGTGGGTCAGAAAGTCCCGGTAAAGAGGAGCGACATGTTCTGAGACAGACATGGAGCTCCAGTCTAGATGGGAAACATGTGACCTCTTGAGTGGTTGAACGTATCAGGACAAGGTGCTTTATCAAGAGAAGATCCTGTCTACTCTGCTCTGGGTCGGGGGTCGGGGGTCAGGGGGGGTCCAACTCCAGTCCTAGAGGGCAGCTGTCCTCGATGTTCACCTGCCTCAGCGTACCTGACTCAGATGAACAGACTTGTGCAGACCTGGATGGAGGTGATCCATTCATTTGAACCAGACGTGTTGTGGCCTGCAGGACGGCGGCCCCCCAGGACTGGATTTAGGGACCCCTGCTCTAGATGGTACCTGATAACGTCACAGACCGTCACTCAAAAGCCACGCCCCAAATTATGTGTACATTTTTAAGCACCACATTGCAAATAAGTTTGTCTCTTCTGCAGAGTTGGACCTTTTAACGTTGGAGTCAACGGCGACTGACTTGCTTTTGGGCCCAGCCCCTTGTGGACCGTCAAGGAACTGCACATTTTATTTCTGCATTAGCAGATCCTGATACTTTAGTTCCTCTGACTCCAACGCTCAAAGGTTTAGCTTCACTTCTTACTTTATTTTTGCAGTGAGTTTAGTTGAGCTCCGTGTCCTTGTTTCACACCTGGTTCCTGTTACCGACTGCAGCACACCTGCACAGTTAGACGGCAGGTTTCCTCAGTTCGGCGCCAGGTTGTTGTTCCCACTGTGTGTGTTTATTCTCTTTGCCAAATTAAGTTCTGTTTCTGCTTCGCTCGGCTGTCTGGTTTGGGTTTCTGATTCTGCTTCGACCGTGATTTCGGCTTCGTTTCATTGAGGTTCATTTACTTCTCAACCTGCCTGTAAACCTGCGTTAACGTTCTCTCTGTGCACACGCACACGTCATTACGGTTTTTATTCAGAACGGAAAATTAACATTCACGTCAGGCTGCACAGAAGATATGTAACAGCTCGTGTTACGAGGGGAAGTAACGTAACGTCTGCGGCCGTTACCGGATGCAGAGATCGACTGTTTGCTTCGTCGTTACTTTCGCGGTCGCAGTCACGTGACAACACACACCTGGTTCAGCTCGCCGTGGGCCTCCAGAGGCCCAGACACAGCTCCAGCTCCTCCAACGTCAGGCTGCGGTCTCCGTCCCGGTCGCAGTACTGGGCGAACTTCTTGGCGCACCGCCGCGGCTTCAGCCTCCGCCGCACGAACTGGCGGAGCGGCCGCGCCTCGCGCTCGCTCAGCACGCCGCTGGAGTCCACGTCCAGCTTGGCGAAGTGCCACCGCAGCGCCGTCTCTGGCCCGGAGGAGTCCGCGAGCACGGAGGGAACAGCGGAGGGAGGGGCATCCGGGGGTGAGGAGGAGGAGGATGATGAGGATGATGAGGATCCTGCAGCAGAGGATGGAGGGCTGGACGGCGACGAGGGAGAGCTGGAAGGAGGAGGGTTCGAGACTCTGGTGAAAAACAAGACAACACAAGAAAATGAAGAGTCTCACAAAACCTGGCTGGGTGACTGGCTGGGTCGATGTTCGTTATGGTCGGGCGGCCCCGCTCTGTTTGTTTCCAGCTTACAGAGCTGGATGGAGACCAGTTGTTTTACTGGTGAGATGAGCAGCGAGTGGATGATGAGGAGATATTCACCGACAGTAAAGTGTTTCAGGTCAGCTGTGACTGAGCTACAGAGCAAACAGTCTCCAAACACCTGAAACCCAAATGAGGTTCGGCCACAACTTCATCAAATAAAACCCAGCAGCTCTACTAACACTGTTCCTGCAGAAAACACACATCACAACTCAGCCTGCAGCTCTCATTAACCCTCATACCACCGACTGGGGTCCGAGGTGTACTTTTTGTCATATCTCAGAGGTGCTTTATTCTATAATTCCAATTTTTCATGACTTTGTCAATCAATTTGTTCCTAATGATGTCATATGATTTTTTTCTGTTTCTGTCTTTATCTGTGCTTTTTAAAAATTCCAATGCATTGAGGTCCAAGAGGACCCCAGTCAAAACCTCTAACTCCGCCTATGTATTTTTAATATATGGAACCATTTATTGAGTCAATGTTTGCCATGGGTCCTAATTTAAAGTATCTTACTTTTGTATTTTTGACTTTTGTATTAAAATTCAAGTAAAATTAAAATGTAGTGACATTTAAATGATTGTGGGTTTATTTAAGTTTTTTATATATATTGGGTTCAAAATGACCTTGGTTGGTTTCACCATATAAATACAACACAAATAATGTTTACTTGAAATTACTGAACACTAAATTATATCAGAATCAAGTCTAACGTGACTACCATAGAGATGGTAATAGAGCGGGAAAAGCTGCGCTGTAGCCTCATTGTTTAACTGATTTGAAAAATTTCAATGGATTTGTGCTTAGCTCAGATAGGATCTTAATTACTGTAAAGGAGATCATAAAATTCCACTGTTGACATTTTTGGGTTAAAGAAAAGTATATTTTCGTTTTATAAAATATGCAAATTAACTATAACTTTCTTAAAATAATAATAATCTGTTGTTGTTTTTTTTCCTCAGATGACATTTAATACATCAGTAATAATATTCTGAGAAGAAAAAAGTTGTAATTTTTCTTTGATGGTTGTTTATTACAGTATTTATTCTTCTAGTATTTAGTCGGTAATCCATGTATGTGAAATATGTCGGTAGAATGAGGGGTAAGGCTCGTAGCGAAGTTACAACCTCAAGTTCTGTCAAACCAACCTGGAGGTTATTAGACAAAAAAAAAAACAAACAGAGCAAAAAAAACGCTGTTACCGGGAAGAATGGCGTGCCGGTGGGCGGCCGTGCACGTGAACGTGCGCGCTTGGCTGAAAGATCAACAGAGCGACTCTGAGGGGAAGGTGAAGGATGAGACACAGATGGGTGAAAGGTTGCAAACGGGAGGCCGCGACCGTGAAGAGGCGGGTCATAAAAGATGTTTGTGCGTGCAGAGGGGCTAACAGCTGGCGGGGATGAGGTAAATACACAGGTAAACAACACGCATCGTTGACGGCCACGCACGTGAAAACAGATGGAGCTGCTCTGCTCCCTCGGCAACGCGCAGCGACTTAATCAGGTTCTTGATCGAGTCCGTGTTGTTGCGTCGTCTCAGTGAGGCTTCAGCACTTTTCTCTTATTTAAAGCACATGAACGGGTTCTGGTTTTATTTTTGGTCTAATATCTACAAGAATGAAGATCCATTCTTCCCCAGATTTAAAACCTCAGATCTGGAAATCTGAGATTATTTAATCTTGTTTCACAGTTTGTTTGTTGAGTCTGTGGGACACCCTTAAATCCCTCCTGACTGGTGTTTTTACATCTGAATCAGCCAGTAAATCTAGACTTTTTCAGGTAATGCCATAAACAAATCTCTTTATTCTCTTGTTCCTTGGTCTTCATTTTTTTCAGGGACCTTGAATCAGGAATCATCTGTTCATTTCCAGTGTCTTTCATTGTTGCTGAGCTGTATCACGTCTGGTTTAAGTAACTTGATAGAAACTTCAGAAATGTTTACATTTTTTCAACCTCCTTGAACGTTTACCAGATCTAAACTGGAAACAAGATAAACTATGTTGCCAAAACCTGCCTTGACTCATATGAGCTTTAGTTCATCTCATCTCTAATCAATATGACGTGGGTCCATCTTTACAGCTAGAACAGCTTCAGCTCTTCTGGGAAGGTTGTCCACCAGGTTTAGGAGTGTGATTATGGGGATTTTTGACCATTCTTCCAGAAGAACATTTGTGGGGTGATGTTGGACCAGAAGGTCTGGTTCATCCCAAAGGTCTTCTATCACAGTGATTTTCAACCCTGGTCCTTGTGACCCCCTATCCAGCAGGTTTTAGATGTTTCCCCTTCTTCTTCACACCGTGATACAGGTGGCTGTGTCATCAACAGACTTGTGCAGACTTTGAGAACAACCTGATAATGACCATTAATTAAAACCAGGTGTGTTGAAGCTGGGAAACATCTAAAACCTGCTGGATAGGAGGTCACGAGGACCAGGGTTGAGAATCACTGATCTATCAGGTTGAGGGTCATGACTCTGTGTCACGTCAACAAGACAACATAATCTGCAAAAAGCAGAAATGGAATCTTGAGACCACCAGACCGGACCCCTTCTTCCTCTTGGTTGCACTGAAAATTTTAGTCCCTAAACATCATGGACAGAATCAGTGATTAAGGACACCCATGAGCTTTTCACCCAGAGCAAAGTGGACTCACTATGTGAACCCTCACCATAGCAACCATGGTTGCATCATTCTCACCAAATCTGAACCTCAAAGCCCCGCCCCTCCTCCTCCAGGATCTAAAGATATTAAATATGGCACATGTGGAAGCACCAGCTTAGTCATTTAACATACAAACATGAGGCTGTTACCAATGTGCCATGTTAACACCCCCCCCCCTCCCCCCCAGACAGTACACAACACTCATCAGTTCCTGTATGAAAATGTTCAACTCCTTTTTCAGATTTATGCCTCATCTTCTGCTTTTTCAAATCTTTATTCTCTTAAGTGTGATCCTTCACCTTCATATACAGTCATGGAAAAAATGATTAGACCACCCTTGTTTTCTTCAGTTTCTTGTTCATTTTAATGCCTGGTACAACTAAAGGTACATTTTGTTTGGACAAACATAACGATAACCACAAAGATTGCTCATAAGAGTTTTATTTAAGAGCTGATATCTTACCATTTTCCATGGTTTTCTTGATTATAACCTAAATCACTTAAGTTTTTACATCAATAGCTATGGCGTTGTACTGCCAAAAACACTGCTTTTATGCATTCAGTGTTTTCTTTTCTGTCTGTTTTAGTCACATGATGACGTTTAGTGGTACCAGGTATTAAAATGACAACCCAGTCTCACAGGAAAACGTGGTAGAGGCTACGTTCGTCCACATTGCAAAACGTGGCAATGTTACAATTTGCCCTCCTAAAACGTGAGATGTGAACGCGTTCCGTGGCCCATTCATTTTAATAGGTTTCGTTAGGTTTCGTTTCTGTCACGTGACTTTCAAGTTTTCGGCTGTGGAGGAAAAATAAAATGGCTGCCATTTCTTTGATTCTCGGTCTAAATTGCAATATTTTAAGATAGTTTCGCCATGAAAAGCAGATTTTATCATATTTCTAGCAAGAAATATATATTGAAATTTCACAATATTTGTTCAGTTGATGAATATGATCTTTGGTTTGTTAGTTATTACGATGAAACTTGCAGGTCTTGCTATGAAATCGTGTCAGTGTTACGTTTACTCCCGTTGCTATGCCGGTTGCTATGTGCGCCGTTATGGACGAAACCAAGTGGCTTATATGCTATTTTAATTACTCTTAATATTAGGTAGTTGTGTGAACTGTTAAGATATTTGTGTAATTTTGTGTAACTGTAGATGATATTATTTCAACATAGAACAACATAAAACGGCTTTTAGTGTCCCCAGGGTGACACATTTCTTCTTCTTTGAATTTCATCACCCCTGTGTTTTTGTGAGGCAACCCGGAAATTATTGCTCGCTCCAAAAAAAGCATGTTGTTTTTTTATTATACCTTTTATTTGACAAGGCAATCACTAAATTAATTAATTTTATGCTGCGTAAATGCAACCTATAAATAATTATCCATACATATATGTTCCTTAGAATATATTGGACACTGGACAATGTAAACATTTTTTTTGGTAATGAATTATCTCTGGCTTGACAGCTCGCCAGATCGTTTATTGTATGTGGTGGTTTTATTTTTCAGGGGTGCAGCGTAAGCAATAATAATAAGACATTTTTTTTTTATTAATTGTCATCATTTCACTTATGTTTACAACATGTAGAGTAATTAATTGGGCAGCGAAGCCTCTGTGTTTTTATATAGGTTTGTCGAGTTGTTAATAAAGTTAAAAAAAAAAAAAAAAAACTGATTTAAAAGGCCCAGCCCCCAGCTTGAAAAGCTGCCATTTTGGGACCACCTCTGCACTAACGATGGATCCACTGGAAGAGTGCGACGACATATTTCTGGCTGATCTGCTGTTGGAAGAATGTAAAGTAAGTGAAGACAGATGAGCGTACAGGTTTTTTTCTTAAAACATTAATTAACTTCCGAACAGTTTGTTATATAGACGAGTAGAGAACTCCATAGACAGCGCATTTAATTAATCAGAACTCGCTGAATACTAAACTGATTGTCACGCGGGGTTTTTTTTGCTGCAAACTTTATACATGTAGCTATGATACAGGACACATGGTTCGGCATATTTTAATATTAATAAAGGGTTTAAGAGTAATAGAATATTCTCAGCCAATGCGGCGTCTACTCTTTATATGTCTATGGAGAACTCGGGACAAGGTAATTTTCTGGACGTGGTTGCGTCAGCAGATGCGCCAGGTATTGCTGTGACGTAAGCATGTGCGCCGAAAATCATGTAAACAAACCGGACACAAATAGAAAATAGACACGTACAGGAACACGTGAGGATGTGCTTCTACATGTTGGCCTTCTGGGACAATAAACTGTTGAAATATCAACGGTGTCAAGTTTGGTTTGGTCAGTTAACTTACTGTCCCGACTGTGAGCTGGAACAGCTGCTGGTCAACTGTGGCTTAACGTTAGCTCGTAAGCTACTGACTAGTATTTACTAACAGTTTCGTTATTTAATTTATTTAATGCTGCAGGTCCAACTCTGTTCCTCAGACAAGGGGGATTTTAAACACAGCTCAATATAAATGCATCAGTTATCACTGCATTGCAGAACTTTTAATTAAATATTCCATTAAAAATTGTGTAGTTGTTTAAAATTACGTAGGCTAGTAACTTACAATTTGTCAAAATATTTGCACAAGATACACTAGCATTAACGTGAGCATAACATTAGGGCTGGGGTGTATACAAATGACATATTTTCTGTCGAAAGGATAAAGCAGAAGAGGCAAAAACGGAGGCCCCATGCCATGTTTGGCTTGAAGAGGATGAGGAAGGCCGACCTCTTCCAAAAAGAAGTAGGGCTGGGGAGAAGCGACGGCGCGGCTCAGCCACAGGTGTGTGTGAGATCTGTCTATCTGTCTATCTATCTATCTATCTATCTATCTATCTACAATATTGACACTCTTTCAGCAACCTCCGAAAGCATGGAGCCATCCACAAGTGGACAGGAGAGGGAGACCGAGACCGTCCAAAACTTAGGTTAATTTTTTGCTTGTTTTCTCACTTGTCTTGTAGTGGTTTAGCTAGATTTCATGTTGTTTTAAATCTTAACTTTGCTTTTCATTTTCTAGACTCCCTCATCAAAGAAGTTCAGGACCTCTTGGATGTGCCTAACGAAGAGCCACCTTTGTCCGTTTGGAAGGATAGGCAAACTTCCTCCATTGAGAGATGGACAATGTTGAGGCCAATGATGGTCAACTATATGTTGTCGTCAGAAAAAACTAATGAGGGAGTTTGCCTACACTGCAAACAAGAAAAGGCTGTGGTGATGTGCAGAGATTGCATGCCGAGAACCCTGTACTGCACGGCATGTGATCTCTGCGTGCACGAGTCTATGGTTCTCCACAACAGAACAGCCATGGTGGAGGGATTCCGCAGGCCGCTACCCCCGAACACGTACATCACGGATTATGAAGGAAAGTTCACCTTCAATGAAAAAGGTACTTATAAAGAAAATTCTACTAGTGGTTTATTAGCACAACAGGCAAAATCAGGTATGACTTCACTGTGCAAAATTATCCATTTTCTGGTAATTTTCAGTGTGCTCTTTGAAGAAGAAAAAAAATGTAGCAGGTGTGGGCCCACAAGCAGGATTTGTGATATAGTGTGGTAATTGTAATGTTCTATCTTTCTTAAAATGATCCTATGGATTTGTACAGTACCAGGGATGTATATGTACAAATGTCTTTGTGGGTGGAACTAAATCTTGATCAAATAATCTCTACTCTTTCCTTCTTAGAGTGTTTTTTACCAATCACGCTTCCCTCCTGTGATTGTACCAATGGGCAAACAACTCTTTCCAAGGGAAAGCCGGTGATATTGATTGGAATTAATGGCAAGGAATTTTTAGTTTGTTTTTTTTTCTTTGATATGGTGTTTTTATTTGCTTGTTTAAGTGATTTTTCTCAATTTACAGGAAGATACAATCTGTTACTTCCAACTGCCACCTGCTCCTGTGGAAAGAGTTGGTCACCAGGGATGGATGATCTTGTTGACTGTGGCTACTGGCCAGCCACAGTAAATTTTGAGACCTTATATGATGTGAATTTATTCACAACATATGAGGATCTCAAGATCACTGCGCCAGCCATGTCCCGTCAAGCTTTCATCAGCATGCTTGACCACCGAACGAAACTCTATGGTCGGGTGAGTATGAGATGGAACTACTTACCCACTTCTTGGAAAAAATGTATGGTATTGTGTTGCTATGTCATATTTTTCATTTTTGTTGTTAGAGTGGCAAAATATGTGGGGACACCATGCAAAAGGCCTTTTTAGAGTGGACTTATGCCAAATTTGAGGTGGAGAAATTGTGTGAGGTGCAGCAGCACTTTCAGTGCCCTGCATGCACTCCCTCAATGTTGGCTGTTGCCGTGGATGGCAACCGAAAACTCTACCGGTTCAAGAGTCAACCAGGGTATGTGTGTTTTCTTAACATTTTTATAGTTGTATTATAGGTAGATTATTTTGACTAGCTTTCCTTAGATTGTGTCCACTCCATTAACATACTACTTTGGGTAAAAATATAATTAGGGGACCTATTATGCATTTCAGGGACTTTTAATGTGTTATTGGACCCTGTGGGGCACTATTTAAAGTTTCTATCAATAAAAAAATCTCCATACTTATCAGATACAAGCTGTCTGTATACTCATCCACTCTGCGTCCCTTTGGAACACTCAGATTCATGGTGTGTTCCATTTGTACTCGGAAGTTTGAATTCAGAGTTGCAAGTCAGAAGTTTCAAATAGAACAGTTTACAAATGAGAATGCACACTTTCTGCTTGGCATTATTAAGGGGCTGTGTCCACCAAAGAATCGATTTTCCATTCTAATCCAATAGAGTTTGGTGCTCACAGTAGTCAGTGCCCTCAGCAGAAAAACACTCTCTGCGCTAACTTTTTTTTTGTCAAGGCACTCATAGTTGAAATTTTTTTTTGAACAGCCTGACACTCGTCAATGTCACTTTCTCCATACTGACCAATCCGAATCAAAAGGGGGCGGGGCATACGTTTCAGACAGCAACACAACCGGAGATGTGGCTTAGTTTATATCCTGCACCCACACTTGTATTGAATGTAGGCCAACCTCAGGGTCTGCTAATGCTATAGACCTTTCGGTAAGCACCGCCCCCTCCCTAGTTACTGTTGCTAGGTCGGACATTGTTGCTGCTCCTCCATTGAGGACAATGTTATTCTGCCATTTTTCCGATGCCCATCAACCGTATTTACATTACACTATAATAACGCCATGGTGAAATATTGTTGCTGGGGACCTGCAACAGTGACTCGAAGTGCCCAGAATGTTTGGAGGGGGCATTTTTATTCTCTTTCCCAAACCAAAACAAACAATTCTGCGGGAGTTGTGACATCACAACACCCCACTCTCCAGACTTGAGCATTTGCAGCTGCTCAGAGCTGCCTGGAACTGCCCCTGGGGATTACTTCAACACACACCTACCTCATGATATGGCACTTCCACATCCTCTAAAGTAACAGTCTAACATTTTGAGCATATGAGTCTGAAAAGCTGGAACAGCGTAATGGTCCCCTTTTAAGAACACATTTGAAGATGCATGAATGCAAGACATTCCACTATCAATACTCACACCTCACACCATCTTGATAATATAAAATGTAGAATCATCATCTTTATGATGTTTAAAAAAATGTCTAAGCCTTTTGAAAGTAGAAATAATTGCAGAGCTGTTGTATTGGATTGCATTATGTTACACAGAAGTTCCTATTAATGGCTTGTAACTGTATAATTTAATTTTCTGTGTTTTTTATGTTTTACAGACCTGTTGGATTTTTTGATGGGGGTGTTTTTTTCCAAAGATGCTGATGTTTCAGCGTTTGTGGACTACATCCATGGGACAACTGGACATGTAATTTTGATTTTGTATTTCTACATATTGTACAAATGTATAACTTTTAGAGAAAATTGTTTTGTGCAGTCAGTTAATTAAATGTTGAAATTATGATACAGTAACATGTCACTTTACAAATACTTACAGCTGCGGTCATGCTTTTAAAATCTTGTCTGTATTTATCCTAAACTATTTAGAATCCTGGAAAAGGGAGATGTGGAGCTGGCCAGTGGTTAGCAGCACGAGAAGCCTCCAACAAATCGGCGAGCAAAATTGATGAAGAGGGCGTTGAGGTCGCAGTCTGTCGCCATGGCTTCCTACTGAAGGGACTAAATATGTTCCGGGGCGAAATATTTGCGTACCCACTGTATCTCCAAAAGGAACTTGCGTCTAACAACGTAACTTTCTTCTGCTCTGATGTGGTCTGCAAGTACTGGCCATATCTGAAAGAGAGTTGTGGGTCACTGTCCAGAATTGGCAGATCTGCTAGACATGCATCCATTCCTGTCAGTCATGCATGCAAAAGCACACTCCTGGATGTGTGAGGTAATAAGACAACTTCAAACTTCTTATAATTTGCACAAAGAATTATTATTCTCAGTCCTGTCCCTCACCCTGCTTTTCTGGATATTTTTCTAATGTTAACATTCAAATAACTCTGTAGTTGAAATGGGGAGGACGAAACCAGGAAGGCGCAGGGACAACAATAGGGGAGGAGGTTGAGCAGGTGAACAGCTTCCTCTCCCGAGCAGCCATCTGTTCCAAATATATGTCCAAAGCTGGTAAGTTGAGATTTTTAATGTTTTGACTGTGAATTTGGCTTACATCCATCCATTCATTGATGTGTTCCTGTCCTACTGTGCATTTTCTCTCAAGTTCGCACAGACATCCTTACAGTACAAGCCATTGGGTGGAACAGGAGGAAGGCTGAACACCTCGACCAAACATTGGCCAAAAGATATAAAAAGGTACTAACCAGACCACTATAAGTTGCTTTTTATTAAATATGTGGCAGCATTTCAAAACATCAATATTTACTTTTACAGACTGTACAGAGGATTGGCGAGGCAGCAAAGGATCTCCAGGAAGTCACCACACGGCTGTCTCTCCAGGAGGACACTGTCCAGCAGTGGCAGTGGGTGGCTGATGTCCAGGGCTGGACTGCAGGTAAAGTTCTACCAAAATATCAAGTTTTTGCACTTAAAAATTAACTCCTTAGGTGCTTTTACACCAGAGAGCACAATCAGTTACTGTAAACATAGATTGGTATGAATTAATGTTATGCCTGTCTTTACAAGGGACAAGTCACAATGACCTGCAAAAAAACCATTGAAGGACTCTACCTAAGCATTAAACAACGGAAATTTCGACTGTATCGTCAGACTGGTGAGGAAACGAAATGCATCCAATAATGTCTATTTCTTAGAACATGTCACAATTTCTTAACTAATCTCTGGATTGCAAAAGTAACTCATTTGTTAATCTAAAAAGTACTTGATCATGGATGATGGCGATAGCCATTGAGCTGGATCTACAGAAACAAGCAGCTGGCAAAATTCAATGGGGGGGGGGGGGGGGGTTCTAACTCAGTGTAATGTCGGTGGTTTGGACGAGCTTAAATGTATTCCATAAAATCCCTTTAAGGTTTTTTTTGGGGGGGGGGTCTGGGGATTCATATTCTAGATGGCAACAAGCGGAGACATCTCATCCGAAAAAAGATTTCTGATGACAAGAAAGCACTGGAAGAGGCAATAACTCAGTACAATGCTCTTGTGGGTCAGCATGAGAAACTACCTCCTCCCAATGAGCTCTTGGCTGAGGATAACTACTCGTGGAAATGGGAATGTAAGTATTTGGATTAAAAGACATTAAATATGCTTCTGACATTATTATGATTATTTCTAACAATTTGAATTACAGGTCATGGTGACATGGTACAGAAGAAAGATGTTTATGACAAGGTCATGCTGGTCACCAGACTGAAAGAGGAGCAAATAATCCTGGTGCGTGAAGTAAAACAACACTGCGAATATTTGAAGAGAATGGCACAATTGATTCAGGAGCTGATTCAAGAGCTTTCTGAAGGCACCAATGTGCAAAGTAAGTCCTTCCTTTTTTTTTCCTCATGTCTTTGGAAATGACATGTAGTGAATATCATTTAACTTACTGCCATACATTCTCAGGTAGCATCGATGCATTGACGGACACAGGACGAGAGGGGCTATTCTCCATTTTCAAGAGAAGATTGTGGGACATTCGAAACCAGCAGGCTGCAACACATACCCTCTATCAACAGATTTTGGGACTCCAAATGGTGTCGTTGGAGTCGTCTGATGAAGAGGAAAACCTCGACAGCGATTCTTCAACAGATGATGAACTGTGACCGAAGTAATTCTGTCTCACCATTGTGTTTTGTGTGGCATACCAGGAGCTGTCACAAATGGTCACTTCATTCTTTTTGTACATTTATCTTATTGTTAAGCATTCCCTATGTTTTCCAAGTATTCTCAACAGTTTTTTATTCTTTTCATTTTCGAAGGGCTATATTGGCATGATGGATGTAATAAGAGCAATGTTTCCCTAATTTTTATTTTTTTTATTTTTATTATTTTTAATCTGTGTACTGAAACTTGAATTTCCCCCTTGGGGGATTAATAAAGTATTTTGAATACATGCCGGTGCTATCTGTATCTTACTCAGTTACACTTAATAGTGCCTTCAGTTGTTGACTGACATGATGGATAAAGTCAAATGTTCTCCATAAAATTTGTTTGTTTTTTGGTGTAACTGTCAATGGTGAACAGTATGGCAGTAATATAAGTTTTGAAGAAGTCTTGAAGGCCTTCGAGGGTTACACGACACTGGAAATTTGTATTGTATTGCAATAAAGCAATTATTTTCACCACCATGGAACAAGTCACTTAATGGGCCAACACTGAATAGACAGACTACAATTCACATTTACATCCACGCCTATGAGCAATTTAGACTGACCAGTTAATATGCTGTGCAGGTTTTTGATATGAATAAATTTGACAGTCATTAAAAACACTACCAGGTTATATTTAGTCATAGTTGTATGACTATACCATCACCCTGTGTTAGTGTCGTATCTGTAATTAGATTAGATTATATTCAGGGGTGGAAACAATACCAAATAAATCTACTCAAGTAAAAGTATGGTTACCTTGATGAAATTTTACTAAAGTAAAAGTACTGGTGTAAAAATCTACTAAAGTAAAGTAGCTCATTTAAAATGTACTCAGAATAAAAGTTACTTAGTTACTTCTATTGGGTGAGTGTGTGTGTCAATTTGTGGCACTTGCTGTGGTTTCTATGTTTATGTATGAGGAACACTGACCAAGTTAGCTAATGTTAGCTGACTGCTAACACTGACATTAGCATACCATGATTGGAAGCTGGATAGCTCCTTCACTTTAGGCATACAAAGATACAATTGTTGTCCTTCACAGACTTCAACTCAAATAACTCTTTCAATATGGCCAGGGATATCTTTTAACTTTGTAATGGAATCTATTTAAAATGTAAAGAAGCAAATTACTTCCAACAATATGTACTTAAGTAAGAGTAAAATTACTGATTTTAAAAATTACTCAAAGTACAATTACACAAAAAACTACTTAATTACTCGTTACTACCCACCCCTGATTAGATTAGATGTACTTTATTTATCTCCAAAGGGAAATTCATGGTTGAAATGAAATGGATTGAGAATGGTTGAGGAAGAGGAGAGCAGGTACAGAGGTCAACAAGGAGAACAGAGAAAGGTCAATAGAGTGAGAGAACATAGAGGGGAGTCAAATGAAAGAGCAGTGATGACAACATGAGAAGTAGAACAGGTAGAGAGGAAGAACAACACTGTAAATGAAGGTGTATTAATAATTTAATCAACAAATAGAAAACACATTTCTATTAGATGTATTGTCTCAAAAATGAGCCAGTACTTTATTAATGTATTGGCAGACATTCCAATGTGTTACCGGATGAACTCAATACCATCTTCACTTGCTTTTAAACAATCCACTACACAAAATGTTTACACACACATGCCCATCCTTCCTCGCCCTCACCAACGGCATCATCTGGCCAGGTACACAAGGCCCTGAGGAGGATCTCTGTGCAGGCCCTCAGAGCATGTGCCAACGAACTGCCTGATGTTGTCACCTCAATCTTTAACCTTTCCCTCAGCCTGAGTGTTGATCCCCCATGCTTCAAGACGACAACCACGATCATGACCACTCTTATGACTGGCATTCATTGACAGAAAAACAATTTCATTGCACAGGGAAACTTGCTTTCTTTATATGCACATGACAATACACATGACGTTTACACCACCCGCCTCACCCGCAAAGCCTCTGGGAGGAGGTACAGGAGCCTCCATTCCCATACGTCCAGACTCACAAACAGCTTCATCCACCAGGCTGCGAGGATGCTGAACTCTCTTCCCTCTCTACCCCCAGCTCCATCCACCAGGCTTACAGAAAGCTAAAAATCTGACTCTGCACAAAATCAAAATTTGCACACTGGAAATTACAGCTGCTATATTGCCTTGCACTATTACACTTTACACTTTTAAACAGTACATTACTTACTTCACTCTATATAAAAAACAAAACATGTTGCTACTTGTCTACCTCATACTCTTATTTACTGTCTATTGTAATCCACTGTGCACCCATACTCTAAATTATTGTTTATTGTTTAATGTCATCTAACATTAGGAAATGTGTATTTTTTAGTAGTTTTGTGTTTTTAGTATTATTTCAGTAGTTTTACACTAGAAGACCCACCATTTTTCTGCCTACCTAGAAGACCCAGAGAGGGGTCATTTGACACACACAGCGGAAGGTGTATTATTGCTTTTATATAAATATATAAATATAAATATGCTTTTTTCTCTGTAAATTTTTTTTTTTTTATATTTTTGGCACACAAAAATAACAGTTACTTCTGCAAAAACCTTCCACACGAAAACATGGGGAATAAGGGTCAAATGAAACTCTTGTGGGTCTTCTAGGTAAAAATGTCAATTGACAACTCTGTGGGACTTCTAGTGTTAATAGTGTGCTCTAATAGTTTTACACTGTCTGTGCACTTAATGTCTACATTTCGTCTCGTCTTCACCGTGGGACAGTGAGAAATTGAATTTCAATTGCACATGTGAAGGAAATGACAATAAAGCTGACTTTGACTTTGATAAACGCTTTGAAATTTGAATCAAGAGTGAATCTTCACTTGCAAGATCTGGCAACACTCAACAATCATCCCTCCATAAATAGGCTTTATAACATAGTTGTTTGGTTGGTTGTTGAAATGTATTTTATAGGCTACATACAAAAGTTATCATTTTTAGTCTACTATAGGTCGTTTATCTGTTTACTTAGAAGTCACGGTAAATACAGAAAAATGAGTCACTAGTTTTGGGCATTTTCCTCATGGTTTCAGCCATGTTACTTATTTCACTAGCAAGATCTGGCAACACTGACAGTGGATGTGGGTGTGAGCACCGACGACGCGCGCGCGCGCGCTCTTCACACAGCTTGGACTGAACCGCCGGACAGGTAGGCTGGGAAAAACAGTTTTCAAGTGAATGTGTAAGTTTGGTTTATGTTAATGTATAAAAAAGACCTTTCATCTGCACAAGGCTGAGATAGTATGTTAGAGCGGTTTAAATAGGCAATGACAAAATGACAGCATCCATTGCAGGCTTTGCAGCCAAACTAAACTTGCCTGCTAGCTAGCCTACATCCCCGGGCTGCCAATTTTTACAGATGTTATGGAGATTTCTTAATTTTTTCCCCCCGCATCGGTAAGAAAGATTAAATAAATAAAAAACCAGTACTCGATGAACTTTTAGGAGCCGCACCCATTTTTATCTTTGACTTGCATGTATTGTGTCATGTTTGTTACTGTACGTGGACCAATCACTGTGTCTGCAATTATTATTGTTGTTGCTGTTGTTGTTGTTATTTTTTATTATTATTCATTTGTTTTGTTTTTTAAATTCCAGCTTTAAGATGCCAGGGTCCGTGTTTAAGAAGTGCATTAACTGCCAAGCCACTATTGGTGTGGCATGCAAAATTTGCAAATTTTGCCAAACAAAACTGCCCACCAAGGCAAGGCTGGCAAAGAAACTGCAGAATTTTGAGGGGAAAAAGGACATGTGGGTCAAAAATATAAAAAAAACAAAATAACATCACATGTCCTTGATGATGCAAGTATTCTGGTATGTATTTAACATATATATTTTTTGTCAACAATTTCTATTCTTGTAATGTTTCTTTATATTCTATTTATGTATTTGTGTTTTATAGCTTGAAAAATTGAGAAGCCTGGGCTACAGGGGTGTCCTTTTCCTTACAAAGGAAGGAAAAAAGCCATTGACTTGGCACACCCAGGTCATACACCCCAAGTGGCAGCTGTCTGACCAGGCTGTAAAATGCCTGGACCGGATGAAGGCCCTGTATGAGGTTGTAGTCAATGGTAAGCCTGTAATTATTACAATAAATAGCTAAAAATGTCAACATATTCAGGGGTTTCAGTGACATCACTGTTTAGTTATGGCCGCCATCTTGAGGACCGTACAGACCGTATCGTACAGTATTTCAATTCAAGAGGGGTAGACTGCAGGTTCTCAAGATGGTGCTGCAATTTTTGTGTGTCCTCACATGAAATCAATGAATAGCTTACCAGCAGACTAAAGACCAAACAATTTGTTTAATTTCCAGGATTTACTATTTACAGAAAGAGCAATGTGTATTTGTAATCTGTTTACAGTTGTGTAACTGGATTGTTAACATAGATTATATGTGAATAGCTATAGATTTGCCATTATTTTAAGCAAAACATCACTTTCATTCAGGTTGGACTGTCCTGCAATCCTCCCCGAGCCCTGACATCCCACCCTCCACCAGCCTCTCCAGCCAAACATCCACCAGCCTCTCCACCCAACCATCCACCAGCCTCTCCACCCAACCATCCACCCAACCATCCACCAGCCTATCCACCCAACCATCCACCAGCTTCTCCTCCAAACCATCCAGCAGCTTCTCCACCCAACCATCCACCAGCCTCTCCACCCAACCATCCACCCAACCATCCACCCACCATCCACCCAACCATCCACCAGCTCTCCTCCAAACCATCCAGCAGCTTCTCCTCCAAACCATCCACCAGCCTCTCCAACCAGCCATCCACCAGCCTCTCCACCCAACCATCCACCCCAACCATCCACCAGCTTCTCCTCCAAACCATCCACCAGCTTCTCCTCCCAACCATCCACCACCCTCTCCACCCAACCATCCACCCAACCATCCACCAGTTTCTCCTCCAAAACCATCCACCAGCTTCTCCTCCCAACCATCCACCACCCTCTCCACCCAACCATCCACCCAACCATCCACCAGTTTCTCCTCCAAACCATCCACCAGCTTCTCCTCCCAACCATCCACCACCCTCTCCACCCAACCATCCACCCAACCATCCACCAGCCCTTCATTTACATACCACGGTATGTTGTGTTAACCATTTTGGATGTAGCGTATGCATTAACATTCAATTTTTACAAAATACATTTTATTGTTTAGTTTTATTTATTTGCACAGTTTAAAAAGAACACAAAGTAACAAAACAAATTACGAGTAGTGCAGGGAGAGGCGAAAAACCCAAATGGCTTATTTTAAGCCTCTACCTAAAATATATTAAACAATTTGACAACTACTCAATATATGTACTTAACTGAATATTATATGTGCATTGTAATTGTAATTATGTTTGCCATGTGCAAGCAAATTTAGGAACTCTTGAAATAATACTCTTATTGCACAATTATAGACCGATTCAGCGAGCAATATGTGTATGCTGCCATCTTGCAGCGGCGCCATTGCTGTGGTGACGTGTCAGTAAGTGTAAACTGACTCTATTAACAACATCACAAATACATCGGTTGATGATTATGTTAGTGGCCTCCAGTAACTGATGAAGGTATCTTAAATGAATAATGATATTAATTTAGGAATTAATCATTTGTTTGAGCGATAAACAGGAAAGATTAGAGTAATAGGGAGATTAGAGACTGTATATAGCATACGTTACGAGTGCTGACGTTAGCAAGTTAGCAGTGACATTTAATCATATGGACAGGCTATGTGGCTTTTTTATTTTAAATAACAAAATGTGTTTGGTTTTAGATAATCAAGAATACTTTATTGATCGCCTGGCCTCCGATAACCAGGCGATCAGTAAAATATTCTTGAACGGCAATTACAGGTCTCTGATTGAGGGTCTACATTACCTGAGCTCCGGATAGGTCGGGCATATTTACGACAACCATCACATCATATTGAAGAAATCAGTAGACATTGGCAGACCATCCACTACCACCTGTATTTGGAAGTAACGATGAGAAGGGAGAGTAGGCAGGTTGTACAGGTCATCTGTGACTGCATAGCTGGCAGAGGCTGCTGCTACAGCCACACTGTACTTCCTCTTGAAATACGGGGCTGTGCACAGTATTAGCTTACAGTTTAGTTCCAAAGTTGGAGTATTCTGCTGTTATTTGAGGGCAGCACATGTCCTCGCAGCCTTCCTAGACATAATTACAGAAGAGAAAATTTCCTCTTTTTGGCACTTTGCATTCAAATGCCCACTTCGCACATAGAGCACTGGGCTGCCTGACTGCGAGCTGTCACCGCAGTAATGGCGGCTGCTCGACTTCCAGTAATTTTGGCGAATCGGTCTATATCATGGGATAATGAAGAGGAGCACATACAGTAGTAGTATAGTTTATAATGTGTTACACAAGGAACTAATACAATGGTCAGAATACTTGTCCTGTGCATGGTTAATTGAGGGATGAAAGGGATTTAATTCTAGCAGGCTGTAAGTGCAAGAAATTGGTACTGTCATGACAGTAATAGAAATATTTTATGTAGCAAGACATTGTTTAACTTGTTGTCTTTCAAAGAGTAATGTCAAATTAAATCTGAATGGTAACAGATTTTTTGTAGTTGTGGTCTTAAGAGCAGTAGTAACATGATAATGGCCTGTTACATAATATTTTCTTAAATCTCAACAGACATGTCTCAAAAAAAAGAGGAGGAGGAGCAACAAAGTTTCGACTGAAGGTGACATATTTATGCTACTTTTGCATTTCATTATTTAAAATTTCACAGTAAAAATACTGCTTTTGAATCTTGAATTTCCCCCTAACGGGATCAATAAAGTGAGACTCACACTTAAGCCTATAGAAGCTCTCATTTATTTTTCTCTACTGTTTTTAATACTGCGTAAGCTTCTCTTGTATTTTCAGGTTGTATTCGTATTAAGAGAATGACAAATAATTGTATATGCTCATTATAGCATTGATAAATTCAACACATCTTTATCTTCTTTTGACAACTATTGACCAATCCAGCAACACTTTTCATAATTTGTTTAATGACATCTGAGTATCAAATTGAAAAAGTGTATGCAAATAATAAATAACAAAGTAAAGATATTAATTGTACAAAAATGCTAAAATGAATCTGTATGTTTTCTCTTTCAGTATGCAGCCATAGAACAGAGGATGGAGAGCAGTACTACCCGGTGAAAAGGGTTGTAAAAACTAAAAAGATAAAGGTATGGTTTCTGCTAATTAGAGGGAAAAAAACACTTAATGTAATAGACAAATGGAGACCTAAGGGTACTGGATTATTAATTCCAATAATGTTTTTAGATATTTAAAAATGTATTTATGAAGGTAATGTTGTTTAACAAAACCAACCCAGTCTCACAGGAAAACGTGGTAGAGGCTACGTTCGTCCACATTGCAAAACGTGGCAATGTTACAATTTCCTCTAAAACGTGAGATGTGAAGCGTTCCGTGGCCCATTCATTTTAATAGGTTTCGTTAGGTTCGTTTCTGTCACGTGACTTTCAAGTTTTCGGCTGTGGAGGAAAAATAAAATGGCTGCCATTTCTTTGATTCTCGGTCTAAATTGCAATATTTTAAGATAGTTTCGCCATGAAAAGCAGATTTTATCATATTTCTAGCAAGAAATATATATTGAAATTTCACAATATTTGTTCAGTTGATGAATATGATCTTTGGTTTGTTAGTTATTACGATGAAACTTGCAGGTCTTGCTATGAAATCGTGTCAGTGTTACGTTTACTCCCGTTGCTATGCCGGTTGCTATGTGCGCCGTTATGGACGAAACCAAGTGGCTTATATGCTATTTTAATTACTCTTAATATTAGGTAGTTGTGTGAACTGTTAAGATATTTGTGTAATTTTGTGTAACTGTAGATGATATTATTTCAACATAGAACAACATAAAACGGCTTTTAGTGTCCCCAGGGTGACACATTTCTTCTTCTTTGAATTTCATCACCCCTGTGTTTTTGTGAGGCAACCCGGAAATTATTGCTCGCTCCAAAAAAAAGCATGTTGTTGTTTTTTTATTATACCTTTTATTTGACAAGGCAATCACTAAATTAATTAATTTTATGCTGCGTAAATGCAACCTATAAATAATTATCCATACATATATGTTCCTTAGAATATATTGGACACTGGACAATGTAAACATTTTTTTTGGTAATGAATTATCTCTGGCTTGACAGCTCGCCAGATCGTTTATTGTATGTGGTGGTTTTATTTTTCAGGGGGTGCAGCGTAAGCAATAATAATAAGACATTTTTTTTTTATTAATTGTCATCATTTCACTTATGTTTACAACATGTAGAGTAATTAATTGGGCAGCGAAGCCTCTGTGTTTTTATATAGGTTTGTCGAGTTGTTAATAAAGTTAAAAAAAAAAAAAAAAAAACTGATTTAAAAGGCCCAGCCCCCAGCTTGAAAAGCTGCCATTTTGGGACCACCTCTGCACTAACATGGATCCACTGGAAGAGTGCGACGACATATTTCTGGCTGATCTGCTGTTGGAAGAATGTAAAGTAAGTGAAGACAGATGAGCGTACAGGTTTTTTCTTAAAACATTAATTAACTTCCGAACAGTTTGTTATATAGACGAGTAGAGAACTCCATAGACAGCGCATTTAATTAATCAGAACTCGCTGAATACTAAACTGATTGTCACGCGGGGTTTTTTTTGCTGCAAACTTTATACATGTAGCTATGATACAGGACACATGGTTCGGCATATTTTAATATTAATAAAGGGTTTAAGAGTAATAGAATATTCTCAGCCAATGCGGCGTCTACTCTTTATATGTCTATGGAGAACTCGGGACAAGGTAATTTTCTGGACGTGGTTGCGTCAGCAGATGCGCCAGGTATTGCTGTGACGTAAGCATGTGCGCCGAAAAATCATGTAAACAAACCGGACACAAATAGAAAATAGACACGTACAGGAACACGTGAGGATGTGCTTCTACATGTTGGCCTTCTGGGACAATAAACTGTTGAAATATCAACGGTGTCAAGTTTGGTTTGGTCAGTTAACTTACTGTCCCGACTGTGAGCTGGAACAGCTGCTGGTCAACTGTGGCTTAACGTTAGCTCGTAAGCTACTGACTAGTATTTACTAACAGTTTCGTTATTTAATTTATTTAATGCTGCAGGTCCAACTCTGTTCCTCAGACAAGGGGGATTTTAAACACAGCTCAATATAAATGCATCAGTTATCACTGCATTGCAGAACTTTTAATTAAATATTCCATTAAAAATTGTGTAGTTGTTTAAAATTACGTAGGCTAGTAACTTACAATTTGTCAAAATATTTGCACAAGATACACTAGCATTAATGTGAGCATAACATTAGGGCTGGGGTGTATACAAATTACATATTTTCTGTCGAAAGGATAAAGCAGAAGAGGCAAAAACGGAGGCCCCATGCCATGTTTGGCTTGAAGAGGATGAGGAAGGCCGACCTCTTCCAAAAAGAAGTAGGGCTGGGGAGAAGCGACGGCGCGGCTCAGCCACAGGTGTGTGTGAGATCTGTCTATCTGTCTATCTATCTATCTATCTATCTATCTATCTACAATATTGACACTCTTTCAGCAACCTCCGAAAGCATGGAGCCATCCACAAGTGGACAGGCGAGGGAGACCGAGACCGTCCAAAACTTAGGTTAATTTTTTGCTTGTTTTCTCACTTGTCTTGTAGTGGTTTAGCTAGATTTCATGTTGTTTTAAATCTTAACTTTGCTTTTCATTTTCTAGACTCCCTCATCAAAGAAGTTCAGGACCTCTTGGATGTGCCTAACGAAGAGCCACCTTTGTCCGTTTGGAAGGATAGGCAAACTTCCTCCATTGAGAGATGGACAATGTTGAGGCCAATGATGGTCAACTATATGTTGTCGTCAGAAAAAAACTAATGAGGGAGTTTGCCTACACTGCAAACAAGAAAAGGCTGTGGTGATGTGCAGAGATTGCATGCCGAGAACCCTGTACTGCACGGCATGTGATCTCTGCGTGCACGAGTCTATGGTTCTCCACAACAGAACAGCCATGGTGGAGGGATTCCGCAGGCCGCTACCCCCGAACACGTACATCACGGATTATGAAGGAAAGTTCACCTTCAATGAAAAAGGTACTTATAAAGAAAATTCTACTAGTGGTTTATTAGCACAACAGGCAAAATCAGGTATGACTTCACTGTGCAAAATTATCCATTTTCTGGTAATTTTCAGTGTGCTCTTTGAAGAAGAAAAAAAATGTAGCAGGTGTGGGCCCACAAGCAGGATTTGTGATATAGTGTGGTAATTGTAATGTTCTATCTTTCTTAAAATGATCCTATGGATTTGTACAGTACCAGGGATGTATATGTACAAATGTCTTTGTGGGTGGAACTAAATCTTGATCAAATAATCTCTACTCTTTCCTTCTTAGAGTGTTTTTTACCAATCACGCTTCCCTCCTGTGATTGTACCAATGGGCAAACAACTCTTTCCAAGGGAAAGCCAGTGATATTGATTGGAATTAATGGCAAGGAATTTTTAGTTTGTTTTTTTTTCTTTGATATGGTGTTTTTATTTGCTTGTTTAAGTGATTTTTCTCAATTTACAGGAAGATACAATCTGTTACTTCCAACTGCCACTCTTTCCTGTGGAAAGAGTTGGTCACCAGGGATGGATGATCTTGTTGACTGTGGCTACTGGCCAGCCACAGTAAATTTTGAGACCTTATATGATGTGAATTTATTCACAACATATGAGGATCTCAAGATCACTGCGCCAGCCATGTCCCGTCAAGCTTTCATCAGCATGCTTGACCACCGAACGAAACTCTATGGTCGGGTGAGTATGAGATGGAACTACTTACCCACTTCTTGGAAAAAATGTATGGTATTGTGTTGCTATGTCATATTTTTCATTTTTGTTGTTAGAGTGGCAAAATATGTGGGGACACCATGCAAAAGGCCTTTTTAGAGTGGACTTATGCCAAATTTGAGGTGGAGAAATTGTGTGAGGTGCAGCACTTTCAGTGCCCTGCATGCACTCCCTCAATGTTGGCTGTTGCCGTGGATGGCAACCGAAAACTCTACCGGTTCAAGAGTCAACCAGGGTATGTGTGTTTTCTTAACATTTTTATAGTTGTATTATAGGTAGATTATTTTGACTAGCTTTCCTTAGATTGTGTCCACTCCATTAACATACTACTTTGGGTAAAAATATAATTAGGGGACCTATTATGCATTTCAGGGACTTTTAATGTGTTATTGGACCCTGTGGGGCACTATTTAAAGTTTCTATCAATAAAAAAATCTCCATACTTATCAGATACAAGCTGTCTGTATACTCATCCACTCTGCGTCCCTTTGGAACACTCAGATTCATGGTGTGTTCCATTTGTACTCGGAAGTTTGAATTCAGAGTTGCAAGTCAGAAGTTTCAAATAGAACAGTTTACAAATGAGAATGCACACTTTCTGCTTGGCATTATTAAGGGGCTGTGTCCACCAAAGAATCGATTTTCCATTCTAATCCAATAGAGTTTGGTGCTCACAGTAGTCAGTGCCCTCAGCAGAAAAACACTCTGCGCTAACTTTTTTTTTGTCAAGGCACTCATAGTTGAAATTTTTTTTTGAACAGCCTGACACTCGTCAATGTCACTTTCTCCATACTGACCAATCCGAATCAAAAGGGGGCGGGGCATACGTTTCAGACAGCAACACAACCGGAGATGTGGCTTAGTTTATATCCTGCACCCACACTTGTATTGAATGTAGGCCAACCTCAGGGTCTGCTAATGCTATAGACCTTTCGGGAAGCACCGCCCCTCCCTAGTTACTGTTGCTAGGTCGGACATTGTTGCTGCTCCTCCATTGAGGACAATGTTATTCTGCCATTTTTCCGATGCCCATCAACCGTATTTACCTTACACTATAATAACGCCATGGTGAAATATTGTTGCTGGGGACCTGCAACAGTGACTCGAAGTGCCCAGAATGTTTGGAGGGGGCATTTTTATTCTCTTTCCCAAACCAAAACAAACAATTCTGCGGGAGTTGTGACATCACAACACCCCACTCTCCAGACTTGAGCATTTGCAGCTGCTCAGAGCTGCCTGGAACTGCCCCTGGGGATTACTTCAACACACACCTACCTCATGATATGGCACTTCCACATCCTCTAAAGTAACAGTCTAACATTTTGAGCATATGAGTCTGAAAAGCTGGAACAGCGTAATGGTCCCCTTTTAAGAACACATTTGAAGATGCATGAATGCAAGACATTCCACTATCAATACTCACACCTCACACCATCTTGATAATATAAAATGTAGAATCATCATCTTTATGATGTTTAAAAAAATGTCTAAGCCTTTTGAAAGTAGAAATAATTGCAGAGCTGTTGTATTGGATTGCATTATGTTACACAGAAGTTCCTATTAATGGCTTGTAACTGTATAATTTAATTTTCTGTGTTTTTTATGTTTTACAGACCTGTTGGATTTTTTGATGGGGTGTTTTTTTTCCAAAGATGCTGATGTTTCAGCGTTTGTGGACTACATCCATGGGACAACTGGACATGTAATTTTGATTTTGTATTTCTACATATTGTACAAATGTATAACTTTTAGAGAAAATTGTTTTGTGCAGTCAGTTAATTAAATGTTGAAATTATGATACAGTAACATGTCACTTTACAAATACTTACAGCTGCGGTCATGCTTTTAAAATCTTGTCTGTATTTATCCTAAACTATTTAGAATCCTGGAAAAGGGAGATGTGGAGCTGGCCAGTGGTTAGCAGCACGAGAAGCCTCCAACAAATCGGCGAGCAAAATTGATGAAGAGGGCGTTGAGGTCGCAGTCTGTCGCCATGGCTTCCTACTGAAGGGACTAAATATGTTCCGGGGCGAAATATTTGCGTACCCACTGTATCTCCAAAAGGAACTTGCGTCTAACAACGTAACTTTCTTCTGCTCTGATGTGGTCTGCAAGTACTGGCCATATCTGAAGAGAGTTGTGGGTCACTGTCCAGAATTGGCAGATCTGCTAGACATGCATCCATTCCTGTCAGTCATGCATGCAAAAGCACACTCCTGGATGTGTGAGGTAATAAGACAACTTCAAACTTCTTATAATTTGCACAAAGAATTATTATTCTCAGTCCTGTCCCTCACCCTGCTTTTCTGGATATTTTTCTAATGTTAACATTCAAATAACTCTGTAGTTGAAATGGGGAGGACGAAACCAGGAAGGCGCAGGGACAACAATAGGGGAGGAGGTTGAGCAGGTGAACAGCTTCCTCTCCCGAGCAGCCATCTGTTCCAAATATATGTCCAAAGCTGGTAAGTTGAGATTTTTAATGTTTTGACTGTGAATTTGGCTTACATCCATCCTTTCATTGATGTGTTCCTGTCCTACTGTGCATTTTCTCTCAAGTTCGCACAGACATCCTTACAGTACAAGCCATTGGGTGGAACAGGAGGAAGGCTGAACACCTCGACCAAACATTGGCCAAAAGATATAAAAAGGTACTAACCAGACCACTATAAGTTGCTTTTTATTAAATATGTGGCAGCATTTCAAAACATCAATATTTACTTTTACAGACTGTACAGAGGATTGGCGAGGCAGCAAAGGATCTCCAGGAAGTCACCACACGGCTGTCTCTCCAGGAGGACACTGTCCAGCAGTGGGTGGCTGATGTCCAGGGCTGGACTGCAGGTAAAGTTCTACCAAAATATCAAGTTTTTTGCACTTAAAAATTAACTCCTTAGGTGCTTTTACACCAGAGAGCACAATCAGTTACTGTTACTGTAAACATAGATTGGTATGAATTAATGTTATGCCTGTCTTTACAAGGGACAAGTCACAATGACCTGCAAAAAACCATTGAAGGACTCTACCTAAGCATTAAACAACGGAAATTTCGACTGTATCGTCAGACTGGTGAGGAAACGAAATGCATCCAATAATGTCTATTTCTTAGAACATGTCACAATTTCTTAACTAATCTCTGGATTGCAAAAGTAACTCATTTGTTAATCTAAAAAGTACTTGATCATGGATGATGGCGATAGCCATTGAGCTGGATCTACAGAAACAAGCAGCTGGCAAAATTCAATGGGGGGGGGGGGGGGGGGGGGGTTCTAACTCAGTGTAATGTCGGTGTTTTGACACTAGCTTAAATGTATGCCATAATATCCCTTTAAGGTTTTTTTTGGGGGGGGGTCTGGGGATTCATATTCTAGATGGCAACAAGCGGAGACATCTCATCCGGAAAAAAGATTTCTGATGACAAGAAAGCACTGGAAGAGGCAATAACTCAGTACAATGCTCTTGTGGGTCAGCATGAGAAACTACCTCCTCCCAATGAGCTCTTGGCTGAGGATAACTACTCGTGGAAATGGGAATGTAAGTATTTGGATTAAAAGACATTAAATATGCTTCTGACATTATTATGATTATTTCTAACAATTTGAATTACAGGTCATGGTGACATGGTACAGAAGAAAGATGTTTATGACAAGGTCATGCTGGTCACCAGACTGAAAGAGGAGCAAATAATCCTGGTGCGTGAAGTAAAACAACACTGCGAATATTTGAAGAGAATGGCACAATTGATTCAGGAGCTGATTCAAGAGCTTTCTGAAGGCACCAATGTGCAAAGTAAGTCCTTTTTTTTTCCTCATGTCTTTGGAAATGACATGTAGTGAATATCATTTAACTTACTGCCATACATTCTCAGGTAGCATCGATGCATTGACGGACACAGGACGAGAGGGGCTATTCTCCATTTTCAAGAGAAGATTGTGGGACATTCGAAACCAGCAGGCTGCAACACATACCCTCTATCAACAGATTTTGGGACTCCAAATGGTGTCGTTGGAGTCGTCTGATGAAGAGGAAAACCTCGACAGCGATTCTTCAACAGATGATGAACTGTGACCGAAGTAATTCTGTCTCACCATTGTGTTTTGTGTGGCATACCAGGAGCTGTCACAAATGGTCACTTCATTCTTTTTGTACATTTATCTTATTGTTAAGCATTCCCTATGCTTTCCAAGTATTCTCAACAGTTTTTTATTCTTTTCATTTTCGAAGGGCTATGTTGGCATGATGGATGTAATAAGAGCAATGTTTCCCTAATTTTTATTTTTTTTATTTTTATTATTTTTAATCTGTGTACTGAAACTTGAATTTCCCCCTTGGGGGATTAATAAAGTATTTTGAATACATGCCGGTGCTATCTGTATCTTACTCAGTTACACTTAATAGTGCCTTCAG
Organism: Hirundichthys speculiger; assembly: GCA_018398805.1. Classification (NCBI taxonomy): domain Eukaryota; kingdom Metazoa; phylum Chordata; class Actinopteri; order Beloniformes; family Exocoetidae; genus Hirundichthys; species Hirundichthys speculiger. The sequence goes on along the minus strand of JAGFBZ010001638.1, from coordinate 2,339 downwards.
TTGTTGACTGACATGATGGATAAAGTCAAATGTTCTCCATAAAATTTGTTTGTTTTTTGGTGTAACTGTCAATGGTGAACAGTATGGCAGTAATATAAGTTTTGAAGAAGTCTTGAAGGCCTTCGAGGGTTACACGACACTGGAAATTTGTATTGTATTGCAATAAAGCAATTATTTTCACCACCATGGAACAAGTCACTTAATGGGCCAACACTGAATAGACAGACTACAATTCACATTTACATCCACGCCTATGAGCAATTTAGACTGACCAGTTAATATGCTGTGCAGGTTTTTGATATGAATAAATTTGACAGTCATTAAAAACACTACCAGGTTATATTTAGTCATAGTTGTATGACTATACCATCACCCTGTGTTAGTGTCATATCTGTAATTAGATTAGATTATATTCAGGGGTGGAAACAATACCAAATAAATCTACTCAAGTAAAAGTATGGTTACCTTGATGAAATTTTACTAAAGTAAAAGTACTGGTGTAAAAATCTACTAAAGTAAAGTAGCTCATTTAAAATGTACTCAGAATAAAAGTTACTTAGTTACTTCTATTGGGTGAGTGTGTGTGTGTCAATTTGTGGCACTTGCTGTGGTTTCTATGTTTATGTATGAGGAACACTGACCAAGTTAGCTAATGTTAGCTGACTGCTAACACTGACATTAGCATACCATGATTGGAAGCTGGATAGCTCCTTCACTTTAGGCATACAAAGATACAATTGTTGTCCTTCACAGACTTCAACTCAAATAACTCTTTCAATATGGCCAGGGATATCTTTTAACTTTGTAATGGAATCTATTTAAAATGTAAAGAAGCAAATTACTTCCAACAATATGTACTTAAGTAAGAGTAAAATTACTGATTTTAAAAATTACTCAAAGTACAATTACACAAAAAACTACTTAATTACTCGTTTACTACCCACCCCTGATTAGATTAGATGTACTTATTTATCTCCAAAGGGAAATTCATGGTTGAAATGAAATGGATTGAGAATGGTTGAGGAAGAGGAGAGCAGGTACAGAGGTCAACAAGGAGAACAGAGAAAGGTCAATAGAGTGAGAGAACATAGAGGGGAGTCAAATGAAAGAGCAGTGATGACAACATGAGAAGTAGAAACAGGTAGAGAGGAAGAACAACACTGTAAATGAAGGTGTATTAATAATTTAATCAACAAATAGAAAACACATTTCTATTAGATGTATTGTCTCAAAAATGAAGCCAGTACTTTATTAATGTATTGGCAGACATTCCATGTGTTACCGGATGAACTCAATACCATCTTCACTTGCTTTTAAACAATCCACTACACAAAATGTTTACACACACATGCCCATCCTTCCTCGCCCTCACCAACGGCATCATCTGGCAGTACACAAGGCCTGAGGAGGATCTCGTGCAGGCCCTCAGAGCAATGTGCCAACGAACTGCCTGATTTGTCACCCAATCTTTAACCTTTCCCTCAGCCTGAGTGTTGATCCCCCATGCTTCAAGACGACAACACGATCATGACCCTCTTATGACTGGCATTCATTGACAGAAAAACAATTTCATTGCACAGGGAAACTTGCTTTCTTTATATCACATGACAATACACATGACGTTTACACACCCGCCTCACCCGCAAAGCTCTGGGAGAGGTACAGGATCCTCCATTCCCATACGTCCAGCATCACAAACAGCTTCATCCACCAGGCTGCGAGGATGCTGAACTCTCTTCCCTCTCTACCCCCAGCTCCATCCACAGGCTTACAGAAAGCTAAAAATTGACTCTGCACAAAATCAAATTGCACACTGGAAATTACCAGCTGCTATATTGCCTTGCACTATTACACTTTACACTTTTAAACAGTACATTCTTACTTCACTCTATAAAAACAAAACATGTTGCTACTGTCTACCTCATACTCTTATTTACTGTCTTTGTAATCCACTGTGCACCATACTCTAAATTATTGTTTATTGTTTAATTCATCTAACTTAGGAAATGTGTATTTTTTAGTAGTTTTGTGTTTTTAGTATTATTTCGTAGTTTTACACTAGAAGACCACCATTTTTCTGCCTACCTAGAGACCAGAGAGGGGTCATTTGACACACACAGCGGAAGGGTATTATTGCTTTTATATAAATATATAATATAAATTGCTTTTTCTCTGTAAATTTTTTTTTTTTATATTTTTGGCAAAAAATAACTTTACTTCGCAAAAACCTTCCACAGAAAACATGGGAATAAGGGTCAAATGAAACTCTTGTGTCTTCTAGTAAAAAGTCAATTTCCAACTCTGTTGACTTCTATGTAATAGTGTGTACTAATAGTTTT
>JAGFBZ010001637.1:27500-34379 GCA_018398805.1 Hirundichthys speculiger | reverse complement strand
CAGAGGCGATAGGCAGCCAGGCTAACGTAGCGGCGGAGCGGCCTAGAGTAGCTGCTGCTAGCAGTCCCCCTGTAGCACCCGAGCAGCCGGTCAGTCAGGGCAGCTGGGTGACGGTTCGAAGGAAGCGTAGCCCAAAACAAAGGCGCGTGGAACACCATCACTCCTCGCTTCACGTATCGAATCGTTTTTCCCCACTCAGCGACACACCCGCTGAGAAACCCACCCTGCTGATTGGCGACTCTATAGTCCGGTATGTGAGGCCGACAGCTACGACCATAGTCAGGTGTATCCCGGAGCCAGAGCGGGCGACATCAAGGCAAATTTGAAGCTGCTGGCAAAGAATAACCGTAAGTACAGTAAAGTTATTATACATGTCGGCACTAATGACACCCGGCTACGCCAGTCGGAGGTCACTAAACTTAACATTGAGTCGGTGTGTAATTTTGCAAAGAGCATGTCTGACTCCGTAGTTTTCTCTGGCCCCCTTCCTAATTTGACCAGTGATGATATGTTTTTAGCCGCATGTCATCGCGTCTCCGTCGCTGGTTGTCGTGGTGGTGTCCAGAAAACAACGTGGCCTTTATTGACAAACTGGCCGGATTTTTGGGGAAAGCCTGGTCTGATTAGAAGAGACGGCATTCATCCCACCCAGGATGGTGCAGCTCTTATTTCTAGGAATTTGGCCGATTTTCTTAGAACGCTCCCCCTGACAATCCAGGGTGGAGGCCAGGATGCAGAGCTGCAGTCTTACACGCTTCTCTGCTGCTTCTCGAGGACCGTCCCCGTCCCCGTCCACTAAAGACAGAGAAATTAACTTTTATAGCTGCTAATGCTAACATGGTGCCAAACAAAAATAAACACAAAAACATAGAATTGGTGTCAATTCCCCGTCCTCCAAAAGTCTACTTAGCGCGCTGTGATAGAGGCGTTAACCAAAATAATTTGAAAAAAAATAAAAACTGTCAGACACGTGGAGCCAAGAGAACTTGTAATTAGATGTGGACTACTGAATGTGAGATCTCTTGGCTCTAAGTCTCTGTTAATCAATGATCTTATTACTGAGACTCGTTGCGATGTCTTCTGCGTATCAGAAACATGGCTACAAGAGGGAGAGTATGTGAGCTTAAATGAGGCTACGCCACCAGGTTATAATAATTATCATATTCCCCGGAGTACGGGTCGAGGTGGAGGAGTAGCAGCTGTCTACAACTCCAGCCTGCAAGTAAAAACAAAACCCCAAATGTAATTATAATACATTCGAAAGCCTCACGCTTAGTCTAACTTTTCCAAATTGGGAGGTCAGAAAAGTCAGTCTTGTTGGTGGTGGTGTACCGGCCACCTGCTGGTGCTTATCTGGAGTTTCTGTCTGAGTTTCTCTGATTTTTTAGCTGGTTTAGTGCTCAACTCAGACAAAGTCATCATAGTGGGTGATTTTAACATCCACATGGATGTTGACAGTGACAGCTTTAAATTAGCTTTTACATCTCTTTTTTAGAGTCATTCGGCGTCTCACAAAAAGTGAAAGAACCGACTCACTGCTTTAATCATATCCTGGATCTGGTTCTCTCACCTATGGTATAGATACTCATCACTTGTTAGTGTCGCCGCTGAATTCTCTTCTCTCGGACCACTTTTTAGTTACATTCGAGTTCAGCATTTGTGGCATTAAAACAGGAAATGAAACATGTCATTACAGCAGATGTCTTTCTGAAGATGCTGTGAATAATTTTAAGGAGGTCATTCTCTCTCATCTCCCTATGGTGGGAATATGATAGAATAGCTGAGGGCACCGACCTGAATCTTCTTACTCCGGCAGACTTTGATCACCTTGTTAACAATACTGCCGATATGTTACATTCCGCCTTGGATGCGGTCGCTCCTCTGAGGAAGAGGGTTTCTCATCTTAGGAGCTCAGCCCCTGGTATAAAATTCACATATTCGCATGCTGAAGCAGAATGCACGTAAAATGGAAAGGAGGTGGTACTCCTGTAAATCTGCGGACTCCCATCGTGCCTGGAGAGATAGTTTAATAGTCTACAAAAGAGCCCTACGCAGAGCTAGAACATCTTATTATTCTTCGTTAATAGAAGAGAACAAACATAACCCACGTTTTCTGTTCAGCACTGTAGCCAGGCTGACAAAGAGCCACAACTCTGTTGGTCCATGCATTCCTGCTACTCTCAGTAGTGAAGACTTTATGAGCTTTTTTAATGGGAAAATAATCAAAATTAGAGATGAGATCGGCCAGGCCCAACTGTCGACGGCTGTGGACATCCCTGCAGTTTCGTTGATCTCTTCCGTTTCTGATTTGACTCTGGACTGTTTTTCTCCTGTGGGCCTCTCTGAGTTGACCTCAACTATCAGTAAAGCTAAACCATCTACATGTCTGTTGGATCCCATCCCAACTCGACTGTTCAAGGATGTTATATCCTCTATTGGTATATCAATTTTGGATCAGATTAACCTATCTCTACAATTAGGATATGTGCCACAGGTTTTTAAAGTTGCAGTCATTAAACCTTTGCTCAAGAAACCATCCCTTGACCCGGACATCTTGGCAAACTATAGACCAATATCCAACCTTCCATTTATCTCTAAAATTCTGGAAAAAATAGTTGCTAGCCAGTTAGGAGAACACCTGCATAGAAATGATCTATTTGAGGTCTTTCAGTCAGGGTTTAGAACTCATCATAGCACAGAAACTGCACTGATTAGAGTCTCCAACGACCTCCTCATGGCCTCAGACAATGGATTAGTTTCTGTCCTGGTTCTGCTGGACCTCAGTGCTGCTTTTGATACCGTTGATCACAGCCTTTTGCTGCATAGATTGGAGCACACTGTTGGAATTAAAGGGACAGCATTAGGCTGGTTTAAGTCATACCTATCTGACAGGTTCCAGTTCGTCCATGTTAATGACGTTTCTTCTACACCGGACTAGGGTCTGCTATGGTGTCCCACAGGGTTCAGTTCTGGGACCAATCCTTTTCACTTTATACATGCTGCCCTTGGGAAAAATTATCCAGAGCCATGGCATAAACTTTCATTGCTACGCTGATGATACGCAGCTGTACTTATCTATGAAACCAGAGGAAACAAAACCTTTGGCTAAACTTCAAGGGTGTCTTAATGATATTAAGTCCTGGATGTCCTCTAACTTTTTGCTTCTAAACTCGGATAAAACAGAGGTTATTGTCTTTGGTCCCAAACACCTGAGGAATGGATTGACTGGATTTACGCTGGCTGGCTTCCAGCACAGTTGCAAAAACCTTGGAGTTATTTTTGATCAGGATATGTCATTTAAGCAGCATATTAATCAGGTTTGCAAGACTGCCTTTTTTTTCATCTCCGAAATATTGCCAAGATTAGGAGCATCCTCTCCCAGGGTGATGCTGAAAAATTAATCCACGCGTTTGTTAGCTCTAGACTGGATTACTGTAATGCGCTGTTAGCAGGATGTCCGAAAAGCTCGCTAAATAGCCTTCAATTGATCCAGAACGCAGCAGCGAGGGTGCTGACAGGAATCCGCAAGCGAGATCACATCTCTCCCGTGTTAGCCTCCCTCCATTGGCTTCCCGTGAAATTTAGAATTGAGTTTAAAATTCTGCTTCTCACATATAAGGCCCTTAATGGCCTAGCTCCGCTCTATTTACAAGACTTGATAGCGTGTTATGCTCCTATTAGAGCTCTCCGCTCTCAGAGTGCAGGATTACTCGTCGTTCCTAGAATATCTAAAAGTAGGTTTGGAGGACGGGCCTTCTGCTACCAGGCACCTTTTTTATGGAACCAGCTACCAGTTTGGGTTAAGGAGGCTGATACTATCTCCATTTTTAAAACTAAATTGAAAACATTTCTGTTCAGTAAAGCCTACAGTTAGTCTAATCTATAGTGTGTAGGGGCTAATAGTTATAATAGTTATAACTATAGTTGTAGTAGTAAGACTAGAGTAGCTCGTCTTAATCACAGCTTCGTCATAGCTATGCTGCTATAGGCCTACGCTACAGGGGGACACCATCATGATCTGCTGAGTGGTGTCTCCACTGCTCTTCTCCTTTTTTTCTTCCCTTTCTCTCCCCTCCTCCTCCAGCTCATTTATAATTATTTGGGAGCACCCTGCTACTGAAACTGTGCTCCATTTTCCTTGCCTTCCTGTGTTTGTTGTGCTGTTTCTGCCCCCTTTTCTCTTTGTGTATTTGCAGGCCAGAGTTTCCTGGGTTTCACGCTGACTTGCAGTTCCATCCACTGTCCATCCCGGGGTTCTCCTCCAATTGTGTTTGGGTACCGACTGGCGTGGTGATCGGCGACCTGGTCCTCTGGCCATCTCATCTCATCCCAGTGCTGCTGCCTCCATCTGTTTATGTTTATATATTGCATCCTTTTGCTTGAAATCCTACCCTTCTCTTTTCTTAAACCCAAACCCCTTCCTCCTCCCCCCTCCTCCCCCTTCTCTCACACACCTCACCTACACCCCACCCGCACATTACTGATACTCAAGAGCCTATCATGGCTCATTACGCTGACCACACGCCCAAGGGCCCTCCATAGCTCGCTTGCATTCACCCTACAACAATTCCACTACTTCTTTATTATTATTTTTTTACTTTTTCTGTGCTCTCCTCTCTCTGTCCTACATCCTCTTTCTGTCCTGTCTCCCCCTCCCCTCTTTTCTTTCTCTCTACCCGTCTGGCCTTCGGCAGGAAGGTCCCCCCCATATGAGCCAGGTCCTGCTCAAGGTTTCTTCCTCTTAAAGTGGAGTTTTTTTTCCTTGCCACTGTTTGGTATAAAGGTTTTTTTTCTCCCTACGTGGGAGTTTTTTACCTGCCATTATCATTGATTGGATTTAATTATATAATCTTAGTTGATGATATTTGCTCGGGGGTCATGCTCTGGGTCTCTGTAAAGCGCCTAGAGACAATTGTCATTGTAACAGACGCTATATAAATAAAATTGAATTGAATTGAATCTTTATGTCTGATGGACTGTGTAATATTTTAGGTTATATGGTTTCCTCCATGTTCCTTCATTGATATTACTTACTCATTTTTATTATTATTTGTATTTTCCTTCATGAAAGCTGTCTTTTCTTATCTTCAGTGGATTATTCTTGGTTCTGCAGCAATAAACCAATTTCCCTCACGGGGATTGTTAAAATCTGATATTACCTAATCAAATTAAGGTTTATTTGCTGTGGAAAAATGTGAAAGTTTTGTAGAAGTAGAGGAAGTCCTCGGTAAGTTTCCATTCATTCTGCCATCTCTGGACACCAGCGTCCCGCTCACATGTTTCTGTCAACGGAGGGTCGACTGGTGAATAACTGTCATGTGGGTTATTCTAAATGGAGCTTGAATAAATGATGCTGAAAAAGTTACAAAGTTTGCGACTGCAGCACATGACCAGGGTTAGACGGATGAAGAAAGAGAGAGGACCAGAGACACAGTGAGGTGTAGGCCAGGGACAGACTTGATGGGATTTTAGAAATCTATGAGGCTGATGATGAATGTCTGAAACTAGCTTGTCTGCCCATTGAAAAGCCATTTGTTTTCATTAACTTGCATTGCTTGGGTAAGTCTACTGTTGGGACAGGGAGTGGGTGGCTGAAGCTTAGAGTCATTATGGGATGGACCTTCCTGGCTGAAAGGAATGAGTCCAGAGCTGTTGAACCAACCATGTAGGAGAACTTCCTAACATGACCTATGTTTATGTCATCTTCATTTCTAAGATGAAGGTCTTTATATGAGCCTCATGAACCAACAGCAAAACATCAAGACCGTACTCCCTCCACTTTACCTTCCGCCCTCAGTGCTGTTACTCAGAGACCACGCTGACGTTTGTCCCGCTGTAAACAGGAGTGAATCTTCACAACTCAATTCAGTTACAATTCAGAAAGCTGCAATGCTGTCATAAAATGTTTATTAATACATCTTGATGATTTTTTTTTCTTTACAAGATTTATCTCCTTTACCTCAATGTGTGACAACTTTCCAAACAAAGAGTTTGTACTGACCCAAAGCGTGCAAAACGATTTGTCGCACATATGACAGTCCAGACATTTCACTTCCTCTAAACTGTGGTCCTCCTTTTTGCATTTTTTCAGCATAACATAATCAAAACACTTGATTTTATTTCAATCTTCCACATCTGCATCCTCAAGCATTTAAGGAGCAGTTAAATCCCAAATTCTTTGTTGGAAACAGTGTTACTCAGTCAAGAGTGTGTGCATAAATACACATACACTAATCAGTCTGAAACAATTAATTATAAAACATAAAATCTGCAAAGAAACTTCCACGACTGAACAAGTAGCATTAATTAGTATGTTACAAATGATATCATTTCAATAATTCCCAACTAAATTTACATTTCAGGGACAATGAAAACCTTCTACGGCTACAACCCTAATCCAAAAAAAGTTGGGACGCTCCGTAAAACGCAAACAAAACCAGACTGCACTGATCTGTAAATCTCATAAACCCAGAAATGATTCCCAATAGGACATAAAGAACATATCAGGCAATGAAACAGATATTTTACCATTTCATGATGTCAGCAACACATCTCAGAAAAGTTGGAACAGAGGCAACAAAAGACTGGAAGAGTAATTGGTGCAAATCAAAAACAATTGGAGGAGCATTGACAACTAATTAGGTTAATTAGCTCAGTAACATGACTGGATATAAAAGGAGCTTTTCTGAGATGTAAAGATGGACAGAGGCTCACCAATGTGCAGCAAAGTGTGTCCATAAAGACTTTAAGATCCCACCATCTACAGAGCATAATATCATCAAACGATTCAGAGAATCAGGAGTGTCTGTGTGCAAGAGACAAGGCTGAAGGTCAAAACTGGATGTGTGTGATCTTCGAGCCTTCAGCCTCCAGTGTATT
>JAGFBZ010001637.1:0-22500 GCA_018398805.1 Hirundichthys speculiger | reverse complement strand
TTGCTTATTGGTGTAAAAGCCACAACTTCTTCTAGGTGTTGTGAGAAAGAATGGCAAGATTTTTTTTTTTGTTTTTCTGGAATGTGTTGCAGGCCTCACATACAAAAAATAATGTGCATTAACACATCAAATGAAGTTATTTAAGAGAAATAAACAACAAACATACATGTTCTGGATCATCTGCTGTTTCAGCAATTTCAACTTTCAATGTCATGAGTATTTAAACTTCACAAAGACATTTAAAAAACAGTTTAGTTATTCAGTATTTTCAGAGAGCTGTCGTCATTCAAGAGGATCTGTTTTTAACAGCTACAACCCAATTCTCAAAAAGTCCACTTTAAGACAAAGGCAAGTTTATATGTATCGCACATTTCATGTAGAAGACAATTTAAAGGTGCTTTACATAAAACATTTGAAGCATTACAGAGCATTAACAACAAATGTAATATTTCTATTAAAAGAAAATGACAGACGACAGAGGCAACACTCCTGTTTTGATTTAAATAATTTATTATTTTTTACATGGTCAAATTAATTTTCATAATGCTGCTCCATCCAGACTCTTTGAGCTGACTCCCCTCCCGTGTCGCTGTCCTCACCCCTTCATTGGGGAGGAGGGGGGGGGGTAGTGAAGGGGAAGGAGGGAGAGGAGGAGGATTATAAATCAAGGTAAACAGTGGCTGTTTAACCCCTGCTATGATGTCATATCCAACTGCGCAGCAACATGCTGGCTGAATCTTCCAAAGCCCTGCTGTACACTTGCTACCATGCATGTCACTTTGTGTAGCTGTGCACGCACACGTGCACACAGCTCCTTCTACAATCCTCTATGAACGTGACATGCTGCCATTAAGGCAGGTAGGGGGCATTGTTGACACCTCACATCTGCACTGACAGTGGTGGACACATATACACCCCAGGGGTGAGAACCCTCACCTAAATACCACACATGCAGATCCGTGGGAGCAACAACTGCTCCGTAGTAGCGCTGCTTAATATCAGCCAGTCACATAGGTTTGTTTGCCCCCTTTTGTTTTTCATCAAACAAACCACCTATCATGTATGCAAGTCTGGAAGTTTGATGGTAAGGCAAAGCAGGTGCGACTCTCCTCCTAACGAGAAAACTCAATGCGCGTGTTACACCGCGATTCAGGGATGATAAGACTTCTAAACAGGATGATTTGGTTCAAATCAGCGTGATTTGATTTGGCATGAATCAGTGTTCCACAGCTCACACATTAATTTAATGAAAGACAGGAAATCGCAAGTGTTTTTTGAAAATTATTTAGCACACGCACACACACACTAGGCAATTAATTTGAAAGTTGTTGTATGTCTTGATTCTTCACTTGAATTAATACATCTGGGACACATTTGTCAATGAATACTGTCTAGATGGTGTTTTGAACCATAGCGTTTGTCGCACCATCAGGTCTTGAGCAATAGTTGGGCAAAAGATGCTGCAAGTACCTTTGAACACACTAAGTCATGGATGAGTTTTATTTGAAGAAAGTCTTTAAAATGGTGTCTTTCTTGTGTGTGCTAATATTGTGCTAGCTGTTTTAACTTCCAGAGATTCATCATGGGGCAGCACAGTGTTGTGGTGATTAACACTGTCGCCTGGCAGCAAGAGGAGTGATTAAGAGTGATGCAGCCACCACATATCAAACCCTCAAGTTACGGCTACGTAGCTGCGCAGCTTGCCAAGAGGAGAGATGATGCCTTATGTGTTCAGTAACTATGATGAATATATGTATTTTGAACTCAGTATTTAGCCTTTCCAGGACTGACATTAGACAGGATGAAGTCAGATACAGTGCTTTATTCACAGTTTTAGTCAACTGAGGCGATTGCATAAGACAAGGAAGCTCACGCCCCTTCTGACAAACAGTTTCCTGTTTTCTAGGTGGTTCGTGGTGCTCCTGGTTCAGTATAGGGGCGCGTGGTCGACCACTGGAGCTGCAGAGTATGGAAGTATTTCTGTGCCATCTGAGTTTGAATACGAATTTTTAAGATTTAAATTTTTCAGCATCAAAATCAGACTTTGAATTTTAAAAAACATCAGATTTCTAGCACTGAATTTTTTTTTGCCTCTGAATTTTATTTTGTTAAAATAAATTCAGTGTTAAAAAAAATTGTTGTCTTAATATATTCAGTTTTTCAAAATTCAACACGCAAAGAAATTCTACACCCCAAAAAATTCAGTGTGAAAAAAAAAAATCAACATCTCAAAAAAATTCAGTGTAAAAAAATTCAACCTCAAAAAATTCAGTGGAACCAGCCAGGATCCTGCACAATTCCACCTGGAAGAGTCCTGAAGGGATTTTCCTTAAGCAGCTTGGCTCCGTCAGCCAAGACGCACTGACGGTGTGACGTGTGGAGCTGTTGCCTGGCTGGGCTAAAGGAGCTCCGGGCTTTAGCTTAGCTAGAGGAACCTGCTCATGGAAAATCAGTTCTGGACTCTTCCAAATGGAATAATGATGCGACTTGCAGCAAATCATCCTGGTAACTTGTGTGACTCATGACAAACGACTTGGCAGCCCCGACATTAATTTAAAATTGAATAAAAATATAAGCCTGACCATTATGTTTGATCTCAGTCCATGATGTCACAGTGACCTTTAAATCTGAATGGCTCACTGAACTACTTTTCTTTTTTTCAAACATGTCATCTTCGCATTGCAGTGTTGTCAGTTATAATTTTGTTTTTATTTCTTTTTGAAGATTTTGTGGTTCCATTGACCTTTTATTGAAAGTTGTGTGGCAGGAAACGGGGACAAGGTTAAAATGGGGAGCAGAGGGCCACATGAGAACCGTGACCTCCGTGTATGAGGCACCTGCTCGACCAAGTGCACTATCCAGCACTCCGCGTTTCTCATTTCTTTAGGAAACTATCATCTGGTGTCGCAGTCAAATGTTAAAATATGTGACGGTTCTTAGGCTGAACAGAACCCACATTACAATGAAAAGAGATAATTGCTGGAGTCTATCCCAACTCTCTACAGGTGAAAGGCAGGAGTACACCCTGGACATGTCACCAGTCCATCACAGATGTTACCAGTTTTCTTCCTGAATTCTACTTTTGTTTCATTTTTGTCCCTTTACTTCTTTTTGTCAACATGTAGGACCCAACAAGGGTTTGGTCCAGTTGCTCAGGTGCTCGGTCGCCTGTGCACACTTCTGTACTTCTGTACTTGAAGCTGAATATGAGAGGTTCATCCCACTTGTGGGTCATCAAGAAAGATTTCTCACCCTGACTTTTAAAATTGTGGAGGTTAACAACTTTCACAATACCCTGCCATTACTGTCATCTTAAATTTAGATAATTATAAAATGACTATCAGCACTCCACTCTGAAGCTACACTTCATTTCTTACTTACCGCCCACTTTTCATTCTGCTAATTACTGATGATTACTTTGCTTCAAAATAATTGTTAATCCGTGAGCATATTTCCACTTTTGGACTTGTAATTCTGCTTCGTACTTTACTTTTGAACATCTTTTAAGGCCAATTTTTAAACAGGCGAACCTACTTTATCCCGTGGTTTGAGCAAGCGTGTTAGTGGCACCACCCAGACATGTGATGATTTGTTTTCCAAGTGCAGATCCCACCATGCAACCTCTTAGATGGGCATTTGCAGCTGGAATGACATCTGTACCTTCTCTGTTGATGCTGTAAGAGGCTGTGGCCTGAACATACTGGGCTGTAAGTGAAACAACAGTCTGCTGTGTGGGTTCACATGTCGGTTTCTTTGACAGTTTACATTGCATAGATTTTTGAATACTGGAAGAAAGAAATGACTTTGGACTCCAGATATGTTTTTTTTCTCACTTTCTTCCTTTAACCGAGGTTTAATCACTCAAAATTAGACATCTTAAAGATAGGGTATGCAGGCCATACATCCATTTACCACAAACTATTCACATGGGTGACCCTCACAGCCACATGGATTTAATTTGGCTCTTCATGTATCATTTTAGAGTGCTAACATTTAAGCAACGTTTTTAAACAGATTAAAATGTGGACTTGATGGTGCTGGACAAACATTCTTACAGTTTGATTTAAAATACAAAAAAAGTTAAGCTTTTACACTGAAAATACTCTTAAAAAGAAATCAGAAGCACTTATTCCAAACTCTTGATGTTTCCAAAGCTTTAAGCACTTCATTAATGTTTAAATGCTCTCGATTAATATTTGACTGTTTCTCAGTCATCTGATCATGCTGTTAGTTTGAATAGTAACATTTCTGGGGGACTTGAATTACCTCTGTCCAATTTGCTGCATTAACATTTTATTAACTCATTTATTTTGGTCCATGAGATAAGAGAGATAAGTGCAACTTTTTTTTTTCCCAAATGCAAATGATTTAAGTGTTTGTTGGCTGGGTTATTACTTTCTTCTTAATTACTGCTAGCATCTGACTAATTCTGCCCATTTTGATACCGTCATCGGTTCATGAAAAGAATCTGACATTAACGTAATAGAGCTGTGAACAGGGATTTCAAGATTGAAAATAGAACAAACAGATCTTATGAAGGGAACTCCTGCTGTGTCTCTGTTTCAGTATGTTTTGCATTTAATGCAGGCACGCTTCCAGGGTCTGCAATTAACATGCAGGCAGACATTTTCTCTCGTGCTGTTGCTACATTCTCGTTGCCAACTCATCACCTACTGATGCTTACTTGGTCAAAAGGTCCTTTGAGACAGTTTTCAACTTTCTGACACACTGCACACAGCTGCATAAGAAAAGATAAATACACAAGACATAAGGAGTTGAAAGAGGAGTAGGATAAACACACAGGTCCTTTAACCTCCTTTGCTCTCCTCCACTAGTCTACTACATTGTTAACCAAACAAGAGCAAAGCAATAAATGTGCATGTTTCAGGTTAGGACAACATCTGGTTCTGACTGTTACAGAACCAATTCAAGAAACCCTGAACCAACCAAAAGTTATGCTTAGGGGTAGTGGTGGTGCAACGGTGCTGGATCCTAAATAAGAGCTGGACTGAGAACTAAAACGGTCCCCTTCAAGAAAGTTATATAATAACAAGAAATGCTTCAGTTTTATGAACAGTATCATTGCGTATATTTTGCTGCAGATATACTCTGGCTTAGTGTTTTGAAGTATAGTGTTGACAGGAGATTGTTGTAGCTTACTAACGACTTGCAAGTATCACATAAAAGAAGCATAAAGTGACTTACTTCACAGATGTTGTGACATTTTCTATTTTAAAAACTTATTTTAGTATTTATTTTGTTTTCTGTCAATCTTAATCTCTGTCATTTTGATCCTGAACACAAGGATACTACTACCATCATTGCCAGGGGGGCAGAGGATGTACACACACAGACACACACATATACACACACACACATATATATATACATATATATATATATATACACACACACACATACACGCAAGCGGTATGGACAACATGCCGACCGCTGCTCCACACATTCGCTGGGTGGGCTTGATGAATGGGCCTAGTTTGAATTATTTTGTGCAGATCTCATTTAGGCCCTTGAAGAAGAGATCCAGCCTGTTTATTCATTTCACATTTGCACTGAGGCTTCAATATCTCTGTCTATGCCTGCAAAGAATTTACCCTCCTCCCATCCAAGAGTAAAAAAAGCCTGGAAAAGAAAAGACAGAAAGAGACAGGGAGAGAAAGAGAGAGAGAGAGAGAGAGAGAGAAAAGCAATTTACACAATGTACATAAAATGATGCGCTCAGAGTTTGATAACCTGCATAAATTATGGAGTATAATTAAATATTATACCCGGTGAATCACCAAGGAGAGAGGACAGTTTGAGAAAAGACAAGAGGATAAAAGAAGAGAATGGAGGGAGAGAGGGAAAAAGAAAGAGGAAAAAAACAAAAGGATGAGAGAAAGGAGAAGAAGAGGAGAGCACTGGTGCTGTACACGTGGATCTTATAATTGTTTTTATTGATTATTTCTGTAGGTGAATGGTTTTAAGCTATATAAGAACAGGTAGTCGGGTGAAAGAAGGCCAGAAATCAGGGGAGATGAGATTACTGTGAAAGAAATATCTTTCTTTGCAGCGAAATGGGGGGAAAAAAGAAGCTGCTGGCGTTGAAGATTGACCCAGTGATTAAATGGAAAATCCAAATTATTCTGGAAAGGTTAGATGTGAAAACGGTTTGTGGCAACCTCAAAACTGACCCAAAATATTCAAATTAACACCACTACAGTGTGTGCAGAAGAACATGGATGTTTTCTCTCTTGTTCCTGGAGAACAAGAGGAAGAGGAGGAGCAAAGAAAAAGAAGGTGGTGATCATTACAGAGCATAAGGATTTGTTTTACTTATGTCGACACAAAAAGAGTATTAGCCATTTTTTTCAAACATTCCCCTCATGTACATCTGATAAAGGAACACAGGACAACTTCGAACTCATCACATCAATTTTGCACAAAGCACTTTTTTTTTTAATCTGCACAGTAGCCCAGAAGACATTACATGCACACCTCAATGTTCTATACCAGCATCAAGAAATTGTGGCCAAGTGTTCACTGCTGGTGGATAAGCTTGTTGCACAAAGAAGAAGTAACGTCATGGATGATGTTATAATAGTTTTAAGCCAAACTAACTTTTTGTAAATCTAATCAAGTTGTTATGGTACCTTAACTGAAAAAGAAAATGTAAAACGTTAATTTGGCATAACCTCAGGTCTACCTGTTTAAATTCCAAAGCCCCTCCATCCTTCAGATGGAGCTTTTGACGTCATTTTAATCACAAGGCCTTTTCACACAGCAGTGGTGTCATCGGTGCAAAAAAAGCTGTCATCATTAAACTGCTGCTGTTTCACATTGGAAACTCAGACAGAATGGATTTCAGCGCAGTATCGCATCAGTGTGATTACACACAGCTTGCTGGCTTTGAAGAGTCATCTGAGTGACAGTAGCGTTCTGTAATAATGGTTAGCGTGCACAGGCTCAACCCTTTGCACACACAGCTCATGTGTCCACTGTGTTGCCTCTGTTACTGTCTCCACGGCTGAACAGGGGCGCAGCAAACATTCGCTGCTCCTCCTAAGTAAATACAGACTGGAAGGCAGGATATTGACAATGCTGTGTGTAAGGAGTTATAGACATCACCCAGCAAAATGTAGATCAGCGTGTTCACTCATAGTGCACTGGAATGGAGCAGTGATGCTTCATCGTACCAATAAACAACCACTTTCCCGCTTGGTACACAAGTAAGTCTGGTGCTTTGACACAGTCCCGTCCTCATGTACTATTTTACGGTTATGTAGCTGCACTTAGAAATGTAGGCACAGTTTGATTGGCTGATGGTGTTAATGGTTGAAATGTTGAACTTTTTTAAACTTCTCACAGCATTAACATTTCCACTGTGATGCCACACAACCACAATTGAGTTTGGTGGTGCTTGAAGTCACCCAATTCAAAGTCAATGGACAGCAATGTTGACAGCTGTAAAAGATTAGTACTTTTTTTTTTTATCTTATTGTTAGTTTGTAAGTTAGTTTGTATATCTGTGATTTAAATAAAACGTTGAGGCTTTGATTTTGTGATCACAGAGGCAAGAAGTATATATTTCAGTATTATATTTCAATTTTAGGCTTGGATCAAAAATATGAAATGAAAAAAACGGGCCACAGGACTGAATTTGTTTTTAATATTTAACTGTCCAGTTTGACCCGGAAATGGCATATAAATGTATATATATATATATGTATATATATATATATATATATATATATATATATACATATATATATATATATATATATATATATATATATATAATATATATATATATATATATATATATATATATATATATATATATATATATTATATATATATATATATATATATATATATATAATAGATGTATGATCAGCAGTTTCTGAAATACTCAGACCAGGTCATCTGGCACCAGCAACCATTCCATGTTCAAAAGTCACTTAAATCCCCTTTCCACCCCATTTTTATGCTCATTTTAAGCTTTTTAAACTTTTAAACAAGTAATCTTGACCACATCTACACATCTAATTGGTGCCATGTAATCAATTCATTAGCTCTTTGAGTTAAAAAGCAATTAAACTGTCTAATAAAGTGTCTGGTTAATGTACATGGAGGGTTCATTTCAAAAGCAGTGATCATGTTTTTTTTTTTTTTGGGGGGGGGGGGTGGATACAAAGCTTAAGACCACTAAAGTTACAAAGTAACATATTTATTAGTTAATTCAACAAACTGTAAAGTCAGGTAATCTTGTATCAGCAGTAAGAGTAAGAAACATGAACCTTTTCCTTTCTCCTGTCAGTCTGCTGCTGGTTGTGCGACAGAGCAGGGATCGTCTTCCTGGCAGCATCTAAACCACCCGATCCAATCAATCATTTTGAATACCAGTCTACATCAGAAATTATGATCATGGAGGGATATATGCTGTTTGCTAAGGGCTACATCCTCCATGATAATGTAGTGTGTCACAAAGTCAAACACCTTTAGGATGTGGAGGTTTGGAGCACGGGTGTGCAGCTGAGAAATCTATAATAATTATGTGAATCAATCATATTTACTTGGAGGAGAATCTTCAGAAATCTTTTGCGGCATCCTTGCCGTTAAAGAACTGAGGCAGCATTGAGAACAAAAACAGTCCCAATGCAATATTAGAACAGTGTTTCTGAAAAAAAGAAGAAAAAAAAGAAGACTGTGGTTAGATATCTTTAAAGACTCGTCACGTCACATCCAAGTAGAGACTAATCGGACTGATGTCAGAAATGAAAATGACAGCACTTCAGTAGATTTACTTACTTACGCTACTCCCCAACATTAACCCCAAAGACAATGAAGGTAGACTCTCATAAACACACATGCTGAGTTCAAAGTTTAGCATTGCTAGAAGATGGTTCTAATGAAATCTGCAATGACGTGTAAGCAGTAGTTGATAACAAACAGATGACAGCACAGAACCACGTCTTAAGCAAACTACACTCTTAGCTTTCAAGTAAAAACACACTATCTAACGACCACTCCATCTTTGTCTCGCTCTCTCTCCCTCCCACTGTTTATTCAAATTTTACAGACGGGGTACTTTTTCCAGTTCAGCACCTTCACCAGTTTTGTGAGAGAATGGCATTATGCCTGTGTTATTATGCAATTCATCACCAATAATAGATTTGTTTACGGCGGCCCCCGTCTCTCGCCTGCTCTCAGCGCTGCATTTCAAAATAATAATAATAATACATAGTGTATAATGACGGTAATGGTACGAAGGCTTTGATAATAGATGTGCTGGGAGGGATAAGGGAGCCTTGATCAGCCTGGGTCTCAGCTCAATTGTCTTCAAAGCACTGTTTAATGTAGAATAGGCATCCTGGGAGATTGTCTCAAAACCAAGAAAAAGGTGGGTGTACGGATAAGAGCGATCAACGCACCGACGGGAGTACGCGTTCACACGCTAACACAGAGCACGCGCAGGCATACACACCAGAAGTAATACGCTACGTACTCAAATAAGCTCTCGCACAACCACCCACTGGTGCATCTCTCCTCAGAGAGCTCTCTGGTGTAAATGTGTTAAAACTCTCCCTTGGTCTTTGGCTTCTGCTGAATAAATCTGTGTTTTAGTCTTCAATATAGCACTTTAAACTCGGGGTATTTCCAGCATGTTTTCTCCCGCCCTCCTCCTGGGTTTTAACTGAGATTTCAGGCGGCCCACAAATATAGCCACACTGGTTCTGAGAGTGGTAAACGTAGGTAAGAGCGTTTTATTACGCACCACAGGAACCGTGCACTTCTTCACATTCAGTATACAATATTACACTTGGCGTTTAGAATCTTGAATTGCGACTTCCTTTAGTTTTTAGGTTGTTTATGTGTTTAGATATATATTGCTTATAGATAATTTATTTTATATTTAACAGTCATATCAGTGTTGAAAACCTTTTCAGAGCATCAGACAGCTTTGGAACCTGTTTTACTGCCTTACCTGTATTTTTAGTGTTTCTGCGTTTGATTCTGTACTCGTGCACATTGACTGGAGGGCCAGAATAATTTAACCAAACAAAACTAATATTAATGTTTCTTTGCTGAATGTGCAAGTCAATAAATGTATTGTATAAACTTTTAATAGTATGTTTTTTTTTAAAGTGAATATCACCCTCCCCTTGCTTCAGAAATATTCCTTTAAACACACTTTAAATGTTTATCGCGGTTTAAAGCAGAACAAATGAACTTTCGTCATTTTTAGCTCAGCGTTACAACTCTTCTTTGGTCTCTTACTCAGACATTCTTTCATTTTATGGTCTGTCATTACTTTATCGAGTCTCTTCCTTGCCTCTGCCATGATGCCCACTGTAGCGCTGTGAGCTACTTTCTTTGCCATTGATGTGTAACATCGTGCCATAAGCAATATACAGCCGTCGCAGGAGACAACCAAAATGACAGTCCAGAGTTATTCTGGCTGGTTTTTGCCCACAGCAGAGATGGAGGACCGCGACAGCGAGATGGTGCTTCCTAAAGGTAACCAAATATTCCTTTAAATTAAATTGAAACTGATATTATTACATATATGAAAAGTTCTTTGTGCTACTTGTGCTACTGGGAAGACATGCACACTTTACCTAACTCTTGGATTTAATAGTACTCTGACCACTAATGCTGATTGGTTGGTAGAAAAAACTTTAAGCATGAAGGTAGTAATATTCCCCCGTCCCCACTGGCTGTAAGATGAAACAACGGAGCAATTCAGCCACTCGTGTTGAAGCGTCAGTAAGATCCAGACAGAGATGGAAAGTGGTGCAGACATTCTCATCAAGCACAGCAGGTCTCAGGTTTCTTTTGCTGATGTTTAAGAAAATGAATTGGCAATTTGCTTTCTAATTTTTGACGTACCCAAAATTCGCCGACCAAAATAATGAATCTGACATTATAAATAATTAGGAGAAAAACATGTAGAAAAATCACAGCCCCAAATAAGAAAAAGAAAATACAACAGCGAGTCAGACTCTTACCATAACCCCACTCTGACCTTTCATCAGTTAGATTCATTTGTTAATAAACATTCATTTTTGGCCGGCGCGGCACCAGCGTTCCAGTTTCTGTCATCATAACATTTTCCTTTTCCTTTTCTCTACTCATTCTATATTGACGACAGATCATGACTGTAGGAAGACCAGTCCAGGACTCTTACCCGCTTCCTCATCAGCTACACCTTTGTAACGTGTGAACAATGTGGTGCTGCACTGTCATGTTGAAAAATGCACATTTAACCCAGGAAAAGATGTCAACCTAAACCATCTTTATTGCTCTAAAATTCAAATGTACTTATCACTGACTTCTGGGCCAGTCATACAACCTTCCACCATCACAGAGACTAACCTTTGGGCCTGTTTCTAACTGTCTGGAAAAATCCTCCCAGGCCAGCCGACAGATATAAACTCTCCAGCGTGTCCTGGGTCTTCCCTGTTGTCTTCTCCCAATTGGACCTGCCCGAAACACCTCTCCAGGGAGGCGTCCAGAACCACCTCAGCTGGGTCCTCTCGATGTGAAGGAGCAGCGGCTCTACTCTGAGTCTCTCCTGAATGGCTGAACTTCTCACGCTACCTCTAAGGTAGAGTCCAGCCACCCTGCGGAGGAAACTTAGTTCAGCCGCTTGTATCTGTGATCTCATTCCTTCAGTAATTCTTTCAGTTCATGACCATAGGTGAGGGTTGGAACAAAGATTAACCAGTAAACAGAGAGCTTTGCCTTTTGGCTCAGCTCTCTTTTCACCATAATGGACCGGTACAGAGTCTGCACAACCGTAGATGCTGCACCAATCCATCTGTCAATCTCCCGCTCCCTTCATCCATCACTAGTGAACAAGACCCTGAGATACTTAAACTCCTCCACTTGAGGCAGAACCTCACTCCCGACCCGGAGGAGGCATTCTACCCTTTTCTGTCTGAGGACCATGGTCTCAGATTTGGAGGTGCTGATTCTCATCCCTGCTGCTTCACAACCGGCTGCGAACCGCTCCAGCGAGAGCTGCAGATCCCCACTAGATTTAAAATAGAACCACGTCATCTGCAAAAAGCAGAGACGAAATCCCGACACCACCGACCTGGAACCCCTCCGCTCCTTGGCTGCACCTAGAAATTCTGTCGTTATTAGCAGAATCGGTGACAAAGGGCAGCCCTGGCGGAGTCCAACTCTAACATCACATCAGGTTGTAACATCATATAAATTTACACGATGTATATCATTTCAGACAGTTCAAATTTTCTTATTTTCCATTTTCTTGTATTTAGTAGGGCTTTGCAACAATTAGAATTTTTAATCGTGATTAATTACATTATTTCCCTGATTAATCACGATTAATCACATTGATTATCCAAAATCAAATAATGAATTCAAAAGTAGTGTAAAGGTCACTTTTATTTAAATGTTCTGCTGCCATATGAACTAAAGTGCCATAACCATAGGTGTAATTTATGGGGGGGGGTGGGTGGGTTGCAACCCACCCAATAATTTAAACCAGCCACCACAACCCCCCCAATATCATAACATAATTATTTAAAATGAATGTTAGGTATTATAAACACGACAATGCGGTAGATTTTCTCAATGGCAGTAAAAAAGAAAGAAAAGTGACATTGATCTGCTTTGAAAAAACTTGGCACTCAATGTGTTAAACTAGTCAGTTAGCCAGATTTACTTCTCAGTTAACAGGCGACTTTGTCATCATATAAGCCTAGAGGTCGTCAGTCTGTCTCTCTACCTGAACGGCTCATGCAGCCTGTGTCACTCAACCCCCCCCCCCCCCTCCCCCCATGTTCAACTCAAAGTTACACCCTTGGCCATAACATTTGTTGTTCAAACACTTTTAACATCAGCACTTGTCAGTAACACATATTTCGTGTAAATCTCATCTAAAAATATGTCAAATCAAATAAAGGTTATTGCCACTGCCAGGGCATTAATGTCATCCTGTTTTTAATGAAAAATAAAAACAGTCTGCCAACAAAATCCTGAGCCAAAATCAGAACATTAAAACAGGTAATTTCTAAGGTAACAGCAGAAACTTTTAACAGGGAGTTCAACTTGGCAGGTGTTATAAATAACCTTGGTTCTGTCCAATCCGCTGTCTGGGAGAACTTTAAAATGAAAATGTCCATGTAAAGGTTCTGTAACTTCACTGCTCTCCATGTCTGTTTTAGCTTTTCCGCATGTTTGTCCGTCAATTCTCTGCCAGTTCCGCAGCAGCCAGTAACAGACTTTTCAAAACAAAAGCATGTGAGCAACATGCGTTAATGCACGATAAAATGTCGGCATTAATTAATTCATGAGGTAAAGCAATAATAACACGTTATCTTGCCCAGCCCTATTATTTAGTAAACAATTAACTCACGAAGCTCACTACTACCTCCCTGACCCCATGACATCCACAATATTAAGCAACGAGGCGTCGTAGCAACACAACACAACAACACACATTATGTTGTATTGTTGTTCATCTGTAATTACATTTGTCTTATCTTTTGACCTGGTAAGAAAAGGATTTTTTTTTTTACAAAAGTCCATGTACATAAAACCTTAATTGAACTAAAAAAAATGTCATTCAAAATTCAAAATTTGAATTCAAAAGCTGAATTTTTGACCTGAACTCTGCTCAAAATCTTTCAGAAGAACATGAAATTTAAAAAGAATCTGAACAACTGAATAATTTTTGAATGCAGCATATCTCATCAAAATGTCTCAGTATAATATATTGAAAAGGTAAAAAATTCCAACACAGCAAAGGGAGCAACATGCTAAATGACACTAAGGTACGAGAATGGAAAAATACACAAAAATTGGCAAAATGCTAATGAAAATAAATTCCAAAAATGTATTAAAGTAAAGCATAACATTTAAAGTATAAAGATTTTTAAAAAGCAGAAGTCAAAGCTTAAGTTCTCAGAAAGAGTTGAACATTTTGATAGCAGAACTGTTAAAATTGCAAAAAGAATGAGGAAGTACTTAAAATGTGTAAAATGTACAGGAGACAGAAAAATAATTGCAATGATTTCAACGTAGATTTGAACATTTCAAGAAACATAAAACTGAGCAAGATTTTTCAGAAAGATTTAGTGGGATGTTTGAAAAACCTTAAAAGCATAAGTGGATATATTATTGGCTCAATATAATGTTGAAATAACAGAAAATGCAGAAAACAAATGCACTAGTAGATTTAAACAATGTAAGCAAGCCATTGTAGAAAAAAGAAAGTTTTTGCATTAAAAAATCAATCATATTTCAAGTTTTCAAACCAGGTTTGAGTGTCCAGAAGGTCAAATCAGGTCAAAAATGCAGAGCAGCCTCTTCTCATCTCTTAAATATGATTGACAGCTGCAGATCATCACCACCTGCACTAGGTCAAACATGGTCCGAAACAACCACAGTTTATAGAAAACTGTAACTCCCAACAAAATTTCCAGTGTGAACAGGTGAATGACTGAATGAGAAGCACACGCTCAAGTGCTTTATGAAGTCTGTGTGTTAAAAAGGCGCGGTGGTGGCGGTTTACACCTTTTACACAATGTATTATTAGTGGTTTTTACCCCCACACTTACCACTACAACTAAATGGCCAAAGTCAAGATTCCAGCCTGTTTATGTTTCATAAAGAGATTTGCCCAGAAATAACCATGTTGCCAACCTTATCCCAAAATTTCAAACAATAATTTTACTCGGACCTGTTTTTGCCTGCAACGGGAGTAAAGAGCTGACAATATCAATGTGCAAACTAATTTGTCCCCACAGCATCTAGTACACACAAACACGCACACACCCCCATATGTCGCCAGGTGTGGTTGTCACCTTCTTTTGCCTGCGCACCACTATAATCAATTTAACAGGATATTGTCATCAAATATCCAAATGATGATTGCTTACTTTACCCAATCTCCTAATGCGGGTGACCTGTAAAGGCTGGGGGGTAATGGTGATTTCCTGCCTGCAGTCCTCATGTATGTGCAGGCCTCAGATTGCCTGGGTGGGTATGGGATGCCTGTTTTATTTTGGTAAAACACTGGGGAATGCTGAAGCACCGCAGAATGTCTCTTGTAATCAGATTTCTTTATGTGTGTGTGTGTGTCTTTTTTCCGCTGTTTGTGATTGGCGTAGAATGCAAAGTGACTGTCAGTGATCCTCATGAATGCCGAAGTAGCTCATTGACTGTGAACTCGGTCTTGTTAGCAGTTGGGTAAGCAGGAATAGAAATATAAGCAGTTAGACTGTTTATTCATGCAGACTGCCTTCCCCTGGCTTTTTGAAGGTAAAGAGGAGTGTTTTGTGAGTGTGTGTGTGCATGTCAGATTGTATTCACCGGTATAAGAGGGGGAAGGGGGGGGATAAGAAAAAGAAAGAGCTGGTGTATGACTAAGATGACAGTGTTGGTGAGAAGTTTTTTTTAATTTAATCAGTGGCATGTATCTTAAATGCTAATCCAAACCCTGCACTTACTTGCAGCTCTGAAGCTGGAAAGAAAGATATCCATCTTCCAAAGAAGTAGAATGTCTTTTCTTCAGGTTTATTCTATAGTCACTCAATGATATTGTTTCAGTTTAACTGTATTTCATACATAGAAAACTGAGCAAGTTCATTATGATTCATTCTTTTACATTTGTGTGTTTGATGAACCTGTTAATGAATTTAGATGTTCCTTTATTTTCAACTGCAACAAAGCTTCTTAGGACCATCACAATAAGGCAGTGCTTCACAACCTTTTTCTATGATTCCTTTTAGAAGTACACATCTGCTAGGGCTGGGCAGTTAATCAAACATTAATCAAAACTGACATTCAGAACCTATAACTGATGTGATTTTGACCATTTCAATTATTTCAATAATTTCTTTTAATTCTGTCCTTACTTTGTCCACTTTTTGTGTTCATGTAGTGAACACATACCTATTGCATGTGTAGTCACAGGGGATTTTGGGATTTCTTTTTAAATTTTACTTAAAAAAAAAAAAAAAAAAACAATTATATCCCAGTTTTAACAATTGAGCATACTGTATTTACAGCAAAAATCTTGTTGACAAAAGATAAAACAATACATAAGTAATTGCTCATTAATTGTCATCAAGGTAAAATATTCGATTAATATCACCAGCCCTGATATCAGAAATTGAAAAAAGTGCTGATGTCCTCCTGAAGCATGCTGGGATGCCAAGTAAACGGCTGCAGAAAGGACACGTGCACAGACAGGTTTCCCTTACGATGCTTCCCCCACCTCTCGAATTAACTCTTGCATAAAAAGTGTGATTTGGCCTCAGTTGAACCCCTGGAAAATGGCAGAGATTGTCTTAAATCGGCTTGCTCACCAGTTAAACCACAGACGTCCAGAGCATGTTTACTGGCAGCGCACCAACAATCTGGGACTTTAAGGTAGCCTATAAGAATTGTTTGTGTAAATAAATAAAAAAACAAATTAATATATTAGACTGGCTGTTGCTTGACGGGACATGATTTTTATCTGAAGACAAAACCAGCAAAATAACAAAATCAGCTTGCAGTCTGGCCTGGGCCAAGTTTTCAGTCTACTTTCATCATACGATTGTCATGTATGAGCAAAGCCCGCTAGCTAGTCATCTCCAACTGCTGATTGGATATCTATCAGGAGATGTCAGGGGGATCCCTGTTTGAGGTACAGAGGAATCAAGGAACTGGCTGACGTCAGTTTGAGGAAGGAAATCTCATAGAGCAAGGAGACACTGTGAACACAACACACTTCCACAGTTTGACCCCCATTCAACCCCACCGCTCGTCTTTCCCATCTAATCCCGTCTTTTTCATCCACGTGATAGTAGAAACAGCTTCAGTGGCGCTTCTTCCCTCGGTCCAGTTTCAAATAAAGAACTTGTGTTTCGCGTGTGGTTATGCCTCCTTACCCACATGTTTCTTGTTGACAAAAGTGGTTTGGAGAACATGTGGGTTACCAAATCGCTTCGACAATTGTGACATTTGTGATTCCAGTCAGGCTGCAAGTTGGATAAACCGCAGACAATGAGAGCAAACTGCTTCGCCACAACCAACAGCCTCTCCCATAAAAAACAGGTCTGAAGTCAAAGAGGAGTGTGATTTTTTTTTTAAAAAAGTGGTTAAAAAATAACATTGGCATTGCTTTCATCCAGTGGAGATAATATCTCTCCTGAGGTCCTCAGGTTCCGGCCTTTTAGTTGAACTAGAGTCAGAACTAAAACCTAGCGAGACCTTGTTTCATCATTACGGCCTCCGACTCTGGACCAGCCTACCTGAGGACCTCAGGTACTGGTCTGGACCAGCCTACCTGAGGACCTCAGGTACTGGTCTGGACCAGCCCACCTGAGGACCTCAGGTACTGGTCTGGACCAGCCCACCTGAGGACCTCAGGTACTGGTCTGGACCAGCCTTCCTGAGGACCTCAGGTACTGGTCTGGACCAGCCTACCTGAGGACCTCAGGTACTGGTCTGGACCAGCCTTCCTGAGGACCTCAGGTACTGGTCTGGACCAGCCTACCTGAGGACCTCAGGTACTGGTCTGGACCAGCCTACCTGAGGACCTCAGGTACTGGTCTGGACCAGCCCACCTGAGGACCTCAGGTACTGGTCTGGACCAGCCCACCTGAGGACCTCAGGTACTGGTCTGGACCAGCCTACCTGAGGACTCAGGTACTGGTCTGGACCAGCCTACCTGAGGACCTCAGGTACTGGTCTGGACCAGCCTACCTGAGGACCTCAGGGCTGCAGAGACTGTTGATGCTTTTAAAGAGAAGCTCAAGACCTACCTTTTTAATTTGGCTTATAGTTAAAATCTATTTACACCTTTTATTTTTAATTTATTTAACTTTAATTTTAATTCTATTCATTTCTTGCTCATTTACTTATTTATTTATTTTAGGTTATTAATTTAATTGTATAGTCATTCATTCATGTCTACTGAGTGTGTGTGTGTGTGAGAGAGAGAGGATGACTGGGTGATTTCTACTATTGTAACCCTGGGTGTGTGATGGCTTTTAAGTTGTTTTTTGTTCCTTCTTCTTCTTGTTTAATTATTGTTTTTATTATGTAAAGCACTTTGTGTTACTTGTGTATGAAAAGGGCTTTATAAATAAATTTGATTTGATTTGGACAAACTGATAAATCCAGGTGTGTCCGAGTAGCTACAATGGTCAGACACACCTGGATTAATCAGTTTGTCCAATAATAACAGGTATTGATGCTCACAAAATGAATGTAGAGTAGCATAGCCAACATAGGCTACTGAACTAAAACAGAATAGCCTTTAACTACTTGGTTTGTTTTTTTCACTTCCTGCTAGAGCGCCCCCTGAGGGCTGAAGAAAAATTCATAGAAAAGCCGCATCTCTGTATAAGCCTCATGGTTTAAAGCGTGGGACAAAAGTAGCGGCTTATAGTCCAGAAAATACGGTACTATTATTTACACTAAAATGCCTGTTGTTGCATCACTGTGTTGTGCATCTACTGTCGCTGTTGTAAACATGAAATATGACTAGCAGACTAGGGTTGGGTAAAGGGACCGGGACTGACTTATGAACTTCCTCATGATATGCTGCCCCTATCTGGTTGGGACTGGTATCACTACATACTCTGCCTTTAAGACAAACAAGTGTCTTTAATTTTTTTCTTTTTTTGTTCTGGAGTGGTTGTGTGCATGACAATCTGGTACATCTGGTACCTGCAGTCCTCTTCACCTGGCAAGGAATGTGCCATTCAGCTGTTCAGAAATGCACTGAAATGTCACTTTAGTTTTTTTTTTTTGTTTTCATGACATGTCATGATGTTAGTAGATTCAATAACGGGCTCAGAAACTGTCAAGATGGAGATATATTGTGTTAAACAAACAGCTTGTTTTTCTGGTTCTGGCAAAAAAAACTTAATCTTCTCCTCAAGCTGTTGAAACTTCTTCTCAAATGACATCCTTTTCCTGTTATTTTTAACCGTAGTGTGCATAGAGAGGAAGTTTTTGTAAATGTAGGTTCATATGCATGTGTTAATGTGAGTTCGTAGGGTGAAGTAGGTTGCAGAGACTAGAAAGAGAAAGGAAATCCTTTTATGTATTATCAAATGTTTCCCTTTAGAAATTCAACACCCTTTTCAATATTGAGTCTAAAAAGAATGTGCTCAAGACTTTACACTGCCCGCTAGAATTAGTCCGAAGACCGTTTTTAGTCATAAATTATGCACTGAAACAAAAAAAGAGTCTCTTTTTTTGTTCTCTCAGCATACAGGCATGAGCAAACGCCTTTTAAAAATCTTTAAAATTGTCCATTCAACTCAAAGTTACTGAGTGTAGCAAAATGTCGAAGACATAAAGTCGGGGGAAGATTGAATAAAATAATGCGAGGGGACAGATTAGTCATGGAGTTGAGCCCACACGCTCTTTCAGCCACCGCACAATGCCACTTTTTATAAGCGGCTCCCATCTCCACAAAGGCTGCGTTCAATATATCGAGAATGATACATGGTCAGACGTGTAATCTCTCTTTGATTCTCTGCTCTCATTCATCCCACAACCTTTTCAGCCCTGACACTGATGAGCTACTGGGTTCACACACGTGCGCGCGCACGCACACACATACACAGCTATGCTTATTATCCATCACCAGTGTGCATACCAGTAAATGAACGTCTGTCTACATGCTTACATTTATAAATGCTCATATGAATATATACCTAGACTGTCATGGGAGCAACTTGGGCCTTCTGGAGAACATGCTGGACATCGACCACAACACATTTAGACTTCAATTAGAATCATTTTACTCCATCAAGCACGCAAAATAGGCTTGTGTTGGACAAAGGTGCATGCCATTCTCCAAGAGTTGACACAGCATGACTTTATGTCTGTAACTAAAAAATTAGCATTGTAAAACAATGCTATCAGCACTTTTTTTTATAAGCTAACCTAACTAGCTTAATGTCTGGTCATTGGATTCCTGCAGCAGACATGACCAGTATTCACTGTAATCAACTGCTTTTATCCAAACAATGTCTTGTTAACATTATTATATGAGAACAGTGGAATATATATATAAGAGCTGGGCAATGATTACAATTTTTAATTATTCACATGATTTTCCTGATTAATCACAATTAATTGATGAATTCAAAAGTAGTGTAAAGGTCACTTTTATTTAAATGTTCTGCTGCCATATGAACTAAAGTGCCATAACATTTGTTGTTCAAACACTTTTAACATCAGCACTTGTCAGTAACAGATATTTAGTGTAAATCTCATCCTAAAAAAATCTAAAATAAAATAAAGCTTGTTGCCACTGCCAGGGCATTAATGTCATCCTGTTTTTTTATCCAAATAACCTTGTTTCTGTCAAATCCTCCGTCTGGGAGAACTTTGAAATGAAAATGTCCATGTACAAGTTCAGTAACTTTATCAATAGCGTATCATTCATTCTCGTCATTTTTAATTGTCAATCAAAGATAGAAAAAATTAAAAAGTGACATTTTATTTTGTTTTGTTTTTCATTTTTTTATATTTCAATTTTAGACTTGGATCAAAAATACGAAATGAAAAAACGGGCCACGGGACTGAATTTGTTTTTAATTTTTAATTGTTCGGTTTACTTGACCTGGAAATGGCTTTCCAGGTCAAGTAGCATGGCGGCACTGGAATCACATACTATAATATTTGCAATATTGTGGAAATCTGTTAGAGAATAGCAGGACAGTGAATACATGGAGCAGATCTGATGATAAATGGAGGAATGATGCGATCGTCTTGAACAAAGGGGTTTGAAAGTTTTCTTGCAGTCCAAAATTTTTTTACAGAATTACACAGTGATCCCTTGCCAATTCACGCTTTAAGTTCCGCGGTTTTAGTTATTTGCGGATTTATCAGAAATATATAATATAATAAAAAAAAAAAAAATCAAGAAAAAATTGCGGAATCATTACAGGATGTTGTGCGCGTTCTCTCACAGTGAAGACATGTTGTGCGCCGGTCCCCATTAAACACGAAAAAAAAGGGATCACTCTATTGCTACCTGAGTTGCTACCTGAACTGTAAAGTACGCAGATTTTTACCGTTCTCCATGTCCGTTTTAGCTTTTCCACATGTTTACCTGCCAATCCTTTTCCGGTTCGGCAGCAGCCAGTAACAGACTTTTCAAAACAAAAGCATGTGAGCAACATACATTAACGCGCGATAAAATAAATGTCCGCGTTAATAAATTAATGAGTTACCGTGATAAAAACGCGTAAACTTGCCCAGCCCTAATATGTATATATATAGAGAGAGAGAGGAAGAGAAGGATTAAAGGTCCCCATATCATGGAATTATGTTTCCTATTCATAGTGATCAAGCCACAGCAGGGTCCATCACAACTCAAAAACTCTCTGGGTCTGTTAAACTGTGCACGGTTTGTTTGTACAGTGATTTAGTAAAAATGTTAGTTGGCAAGCATTTAATATAAAATTTAAAAATTTTAACAATTACAGTTTTCTTTTTTGAGCTTTGTACCATCAAGTTGCTTGATAATACAAATATCATCAGTTAATCACATGGCAGAAAGTGCATTTAGGGATGCAGACATGGTCAAGATGACTTGAAGTTTGTCTATCAGAATGGGGAAGAAAGGGGATTTAAGTGACTTTAAGTCAGATTTAAGTGCCAGGCGGGCTGGTCTGAGTATTTCAGAGACTGCTGATCTGCTGGGATTTTCAAGCACAACCATCTTTAGGGTTTACAGGGAATGGTCCAAAAAAAAAAAAAAGGAAAAAAAAAAACGTGAGAGGCAATTGTGTGGACAGAAATGCCAGAGATGTCAGAGGAGAATGGGCACAGATGATAAAAAGGCAACAGTAACTCAAATAACTGCTTATTACATCCAAAGTATGCAGAAGAGCATCTCTGAATTCACAACACACTGAACCTTGCAGCAGATGGGATAAAGCAGCAGAAGACCACACCAAGTGCTACTCCTAAGAACAGAAAACTTGCACATGCTCACCAAATTGGACAACAGAAGACTGGAAAACGTTTCCTGCTCTGATGAGTTTCAGTTTCAGCTGCGACATTCAGATGGTAGGGTCACAAGTTGAAGGCAACCACATGAATACATGGATCCATCCTGCCTTCTATGTGCAGCAAACAAATCTGCAGCAACTCTATGATATTATAATGTCAATGTGGACCAAAGTCTCTGAGGATCCAACACCGTGTTGAATCTTGTTGGCACAAAGAATTAAGGCAGTTCTGAAGGCCAGTTCTGGTACAAGTAAGGTGTTCCCAATAAAGTGGCTGGTGAAGAGAAATTAGTCTGCACAAGAAACCGTGATAGTTGTGACGAAAACACTCTCCTGTTAGAAAGCCCATCTAAGAAGAAGAGTTTTGGTTTAAATGTCTTACAGCAGCACAAATATCAACTTTTATAAAGGGTCATTCTACCTCAAATCAGCAGATTAGAAAAAACGGCAAAAATGCTCGATTTAAGAATTTTTTCTAGGTAATTTAGAGACTTAG
>JAGFBZ010001636.1:0-45155 GCA_018398805.1 Hirundichthys speculiger | reverse complement strand
CAGCTGCCTGGGCTTGTCAGCTGCTCCTCAATCCTCCTCCTGTAGTCTGCTTTGGCAACACGGATACCTTTCCTCAGGTCGGCCCGAGCCCTGCTGTATAGCACTCGGTCACCGGATCTGAAGGCTGCATCTCGGGCGCGCAGAAGTGCGCGGACCTGGCCAGTCATCCATGGTTTTTCACTCGGGAACACCCGAATGGTTTTTACCACGGTGACTGTGTCAATGCAGTGCTTGATGTAGGACAGCACTGCATCCGTGAATGTGGTCAGGTCCTCATGGTGGAAAATGTCCCAATGTGTTTGCTCAAAGCAGTCCTGTAGTCGGGGGAGGGCATCGACAGGCCAGGTGGTGATGGACGGTCTTTGTGGCTTTGATTGCCTGCTGAGTGGGGTGTATGCGGGGGCAGGAACAGGGAAAGATGGTCAGACTGTCCGAGGTGGGGGAGGGGATCGCTCTGTAAGCATGTTCAGGTTTGAGTAACATGATCAGAGTGTTCTCACCCCTCGTTGCACACTTAACATGTTGGTAAAATTTAGGCAGCACAGTTTTGAGGTTTGCCTATTAAAGTCTCCACTATGATGTGCGCGCCGTTTGGAAGGCCGCTGGTGTTATTTATGACGTAAGCCGCAGAGAGAGAGCAGTTTCACGCTGGCGTCCGGTGGTATTACACTGCAGTGATGATAACAGCTGCTAGCTCTCTCGGCAAAGAAGGGTCTGCATCTTACGACACGAACTCCAGGTCCGAGAACAATTTTGTCTAGACAGAACGGTTGTTGCACCAACCTTCTTCACATAAATGCAGAGCCCCCCTCCTCGGTTTTCCCGGAGTCCTGTTTGTCCCATCTCAGCGTGCGTCCCTTAGCTGCACAGAAGCGTCGGGGATTTGCGGGTGTAGCCACGTCTCTGTGATGATGAGTGCGCACATTCACGGATTGTAGCGTTACCAGCAAGCTGTAATTCCAAGTCGTCCGTTTTATGCACAAGGGATCTGGCGTTGGAGGTAGAGGCTTGGTAGCGGAGGCTTCAGTGGTGTTTCCTGAGCTTGGCGAGCAGACCCGCTGCTCCCCGCTTCTGCTCCTCTCGCGTCTCCGCCTCTTGCGCCTGCCAGACCCGATAACAATCCACGGAGACCCCGGTGTTTTCGCTAGCTCCTCCGGAATGTTAAATGTGTGGTGAAATTCGCTAGAAATAGTCATTTCTTGTCGATTCCCGATGTCTATCAGATCAGTGCGAGTGTCTTAAGTGTGCATCCTTGGGTGATGTGAAGCAAACAGTTAAAACACACAAAAAATACAAAAACGTGCACTTCGAGGGAGAGCTGTAAGCCGCTGCGTCCTGACGCGCCGCCATCCTGCACACTATTAAATATACTTTTAATTCAGTTAAGAATAATGGGAATGAAGGGGTTGTTTTGGCCGTTTGGACTTTGTGTTCGTGGAATTTACCCAGTAATATATAGTAGTAGTTAATGATATTTGCTCAGGGGTCATGATCTGGGTCTCTGGGTCGCTATAAAAATAAAAGTGAATTGAACTGAATTAATGTGAAGAGATTAATTATGTAACATTTATTACTGTAAGAGAAGGATCCAAAAATAACAACTTTCTCATCAAAATGATGTCCAAATGTGGTTTTAGCAAACAGATAATTTTCTAAATCTTTCCAAAAGATGGTACAAAATGAACATTTATAAAATAAATGGATGATATTCTCTTTCTCATTTTTCCAAAAGGTACATTTGTCATCAATGTCAGAAAATTTGGATATTATAGATATTATGTAACAGTTTGAGGTGTCATTCTTTCATTTTGTTATAAATTCAGAATTTGAACAGATCAAGCCAGACGTTGCACCAGTTTATATCATTAAAGAGGGAGTTCCAACGAGACTTTCTATCACGGGTTGTTTTCCTTCAGTAATACATTTAATATTCCAAATAATTGTTGTTTGTGGACAAAAATGATGTGAACAACAGTTTCCATGCTAATAAGGCCTGTTGATAGATTTATGACAAACTAAGGGGACATCTGGAAACAGGATAATAATAACAGGAAATGAAGACCTCCTACTAGTTTAAATATGTTGTGAAGGATAAAATATTATAAAATATTGAAGAGGCCACTTCAGTTTAAATGTATCATTTAAATCTTTAAAGTCCAGTAGTTCAAAGCCACCCTCTTCCTTAGATCCAGACATGACTTCCTTCCTCAGAAAATGGTGTTTGTTCTTCCAGAGTTGATGTAAATGTTGTTTATGTGTTTACAGGTTGAGTCCAGGACAGTGAGGGAGACAGCAGGACAGACGGAGACTGAAACTAATTTAAATAAAACCAGAAGTGAACTGACAGAAACACGGAGATGATCTGGTCACATGATGATGACGTCACAGTCTGAATAATTAATGATGAACCAAGAAGAAGATGGATTTAACTTTAATTAAAATAAACTTTATTACAAAGAAACAACAAAACATGACTGGACCACCACACCTTCATGTCTGGACCACCAGACCTTCATGACTGGACCACCAGACCTTCATGACTGGACCACCCAACCTTCATGACTGGAAACTGGACCACCAGACCTTTGACTGGACCACCAGACCTTCAGACTGGACCACCAATGACTGGACCACCACACCTTCATGACTGACCACCACACTTCATGTCATGCTGAACCACCACACCTTCATGAACTGACCACCAGACCTTCATGACTGGACCACAGACCTTCCTGACTGGAACAACCTTCATGACTGACCACCACACCTTCTGACTGGACCACCAGACCCATGACTGGACCACAGACCTTCATGACTGGACCATGACCACCACCTTCATGACTGGACCACCCTTCATTACTGGACCACCCACACCTTCATGTCTGAAACCACCACACCTTCATGTCTGAACACCACACCTTCATGACTGGACCACCAGACCTTCATGACTGGACCACCACACCTCATGTCTTACCACCCACCTTCATGTCTGAACCACCACACCTTCATGGACCACCAGACCCACCACCAGCATTTCTGAACCACCACACCTTCATGACTGGACACAACCAGACCTTCATGACTGGACACCACACTTCATGACTGGACCACCAGACCTTCATGACTGGACCACCACACCTTCATGACTGGACCACCAACCTCATGACTGGACACCACACCTTCATGACTGGGACCACCACACCTTCATGACTGGACCACCACACCTTCATGTCTGACTTCATGTCTGACCTTCATGTCTGACCACCACACCTTCATGTCTGGACCACCACACCTTCATGCTGAACCACCACCACCTTCATGTCTGGACCACCCAGACCTTCATGACTGGACCACCAGACCTTCATGTCTGGACCACCAACCTCTCATGACTGGACCACCACCTTCATGTCTGAACCACCAGACCTTCATGACTGGACCACCAGACTTCATGCTGGACCAGACATGACCTTCATGTCTGGACCACCCAGACCTTCATGACTGGACCACCAGACCTTCATGTCTGAACCACCACACCTTCATGTCTGGACCACCAGACCTTCATGACTGGACCACCAGACCTTCATGGGGACGGGCCAGACCAAGCGCAATTCATACGACTCTTATGAATAAAAGAGTCGTATGACTCTTTTAAGAGCTCTTCAAGAGCTCGATGTCCCTCGCCCGGATCAGGGTCACCGGGGACCACCCTGGAGCCAGGTCTGGGGGAGGGGCTCGTTCGGGAGCGCCTGGTGGCCGGGCCTTCACCCATGGGGCCCGGCCGAGCTCAGCCCGAAGGAGCTACATGGGTTCGCCTCCCCGTGGGCCCACCACCCGCAGGGAGGGCCACAGGAGTCGGGTGCTATGTGTTATGGACGGCAGCCGAAAGCGTGGGCCTTGGCGTGCCTCGGCTGACGAGGGACATGGAACGTTACCTCTCTGGCGGGGAAGGAGCCTGAGCTGGTTCTGAGGTTGAGAGGTACCGACTAGATATAGTTGGGCTTATCTCGACGCACAGCCTGGGCTCTGGAACCAGTCTCCTCTAGAGAGGCTGGACCTTATTCCACTCTGGAGTTGTCCAGGGTGAGAGGCGACGAGCTGGTGTGGGCTTGATTATAGCCCCCCAGCTTGGAGCCTGTACGTTGGGGTTTTCCCCAGTAGATGAAGGTAGCTTCCCTGCGCCTTCGGGTCGGGGAACGGGCTCTGACTGTCTTTTGCGCTTATGCGCCAAATGACAGTTCAGAGTACCCAGCCTTCTTGAGGTCCTTGGCGGGGGTGCTGGAAAGCGCCCCTAA
The DNA here is from genome assembly GCA_018398805.1 of Hirundichthys speculiger. Classification (NCBI taxonomy): domain Eukaryota; kingdom Metazoa; phylum Chordata; class Actinopteri; order Beloniformes; family Exocoetidae; genus Hirundichthys; species Hirundichthys speculiger. The sequence goes on along the minus strand of JAGFBZ010001636.1, from coordinate 40,863 downwards.
TGGGGACTCCTTTATCCTGCTGGGGGGCTTCAACGGTCACATTGACGACGACAGTGGTACCTGGAGGGGCGTGATTGGGAGGAACGGCCTCTCTGATCTGAAACCAGAGTGGTTTTTGTTGTTGGACTTCTGTGCTCGTCACAGTTTGTCCATAACGAACACCATGTTCAAGCATAAGAGTGTCCATAAATGCACGTGGCATCAGGACACTCTTGGCTGTAGATCAATGATCGACTTTATAGTCGTATCATCTTCGGCCGTATGTTTTGGACACTCGGGTGAAGAGAGGAGCTGAGCTGTCAGCTGATCACTACCTGGTGGTGGGTTGGATCAACTGATCACTACCTGGTGGTGGGTTGGATCAGATGGCGGGGACAATGCCGGTCAGACCTGGCCAGGCCCAAACGTGTAGTGGGGTGAGGGTTTGCTGGGAACGTCTGGCAGAGGAACTTGTCAAAGATCTTCAACTCGCACCTCTGACAGAGCTTCAACCACATCCCGGGGGAGGCGGGGGACATTGAGTCTGAATGGGCCATGTTCCGCGCCTCCATTGCTGAAGCGGCTGACCGGAGCTGTGGCCGTAAGGTCGTCGGTGCCTGTCGTGGAGGCAATCCTCGAACTCAGTGGTGGACACCTCGGGAGAGAGAGGCCGTCAGACTGAAGAAGGAGTCCTACCCGGCTTGGTTAGCTTGTGGGACTCCGGAATCAGCAGACAGGTATCGGCAGGCCAAGCGGGCGGCGACTTTGGTGGTCTCTGAGGCAAAAACTCGGGTGTGGGAGGAGTTCGGTGGGGCCATGAAAAAGACTTTCGATCGGCTCCTCGGAGATTCTGGCAAACCAGGCGGGGAAAGCAGTGCTTCACCAACACTGTGGGTATAGTGGGGGGGGGGGGGGGGGTGCTGCTGACCTCGACCAGGGATGTCGTTCGGCGGTGGAAGGAATACTTCGAGGACCTTCTCAATCCCACCAACATGTCTTCCGTCGAGGATTCTGAGCCTGTGGATTTGGGGGTGAACTCGTTCATTACCGGAGCTGAGGTAGTTAAGAAGCTGCACAGTGGCCGGGCTCCGGGGGTGGACGAGATCCGCCCTGATTTCCTAAAGGCTCTGGATGTTGTGGGACTGTCTTGGTTGACACGTCTCTGCAACATCAATGGAATCAGGGGCAGTACCTCTGGATTGGCAGACCGGGGTTGTGGTTCCCCCCCTTTTTAAGAAGGGGGACCGGAGGGGTGTGTTTCCAATTACAGGGGAATCACACTCCTCAGCCTCCCTGGTCAGGTCTATGCAGGGGTGCTGGAGAAGAGAGTTCGATTGATTGTAGAATCCCGGATCCAGGAGGAACAATGTGGGTTCCGTCCTGGGTCGTGGAAACCTGGACCAGCTCTATACCCTCACTAGGGTCCTGGAGGGAAACATGGGAATTTGCCCAACCAGTCCCATGTGTTTTGTAGACTTGGAGAAGGCATTTGACCGTGTCCCTCGGGGGGTCCTGTGGGGGGTACTCCAGGAGTATGGGGGTCCTGGGGGGGTACTCCAGGAGTATGGTCCTGTGGGGGGTACTCCAGGATGGGGTCCTGGGGGGGAGGGTCTGGGGTGCTGGGCCGTTGTTACGGGCTGTCCAGTCCCTGTACAGATGGAGTGGGAGTTTGGTCCGCATTGCCGGTTGTTAGTCGGATTCGTTTCGGTGGGAGTTGGGACTCCGCCAGGGCTGCCCTTGTCACCGGTTCTGTTCATAACGTTTATGGACAGAATTTTTAGGCGCAGCCAAGGAGCGGAAGGGTTCCGGTTTGGTGGTGTCGGGATCTCGTCTCTCTCCTGTTTGCAGATGACGTGGTCCTGTGGCGCCATCGAGTGGGATCTGCAGCTCTCACTGGAGCGGTTCACAGCAGGGATGAAACCAGCACCTCCAAATCTGAGACCATGGTCCTCAGTCGGAAAAGGGTAGAATGCCTCCTCCGGGTCGGGAGTGATGTTCTGCCTCAAGTGGAGGAGTTTAAGTATCTCGGGGTCTTGTCACGAGTGATGGGAGAAAGGAGCGGGAGATCGACAGACGGATTGGTTGCAGCGTCTGCTGTGGTGGTGACTCTGTACGGTCCGTTTGGCGGTGACTCTGTACCGGTCCGTTGTGACGGTGACTCCGTACCGGTCCGTTGTGGGCGGTGACTGTACCGGTCCGTTGTGGTGGTGACTCTGTACGGTCCGTTTGTGCGGTGACTCCGTACCGGTCCGTTGTGGCGGTGGCGGTCCGTACCGGTCCGTTGTGGCGGTGACTCTGTACGGTCCGTTGTGGCGGGACTCTGTAACGGTACGTTGTGGCGGTGGATCTGTACCGGTCCGTTGTGGTGGTGACTCTGTACCTCGTTGTGTTGACCGGTCCGTTGTGGTGGTGACTCTGTACCGGTCCTTGTGGTGAAGAGAGAGCTGAGCCAAAAGGCAAAGCTCTCTGTTTACAGGTCAATCTTTGTTCCAACCCTCACCTATGGTCATGAACTGTGGGTAGTGAATGAAAGAATGAGATCGCGGATACAAGCGGCAGAAATGAGTTTTCTCCGCAGGGTGGCTGGACTCTCCCTTAGAGGGTGAGAAGTTCGGTCATTCGGGAGAGACTCAGAGTAGAGCCGCTGCTCCTTCACATCGAGAGGAGCCAGTTGAGGAGGTTCATCTGGTTAGGATGCCCCCCGGACGCCTCCCTGGAGAGGTGTTTCTGGCATGTCCAACTGGGAGGAGACCACGGGGAAGACCCAGGACCCGCTGGAGAGATTATATCTCTCAGCTGGTCTGGGAGCGTCTCGGGATTCTCCCAGAGGAGCTGGTGGAGGCGGGGGAGGGGAGGGAGGTCTGGGCCTCTGATGAAGCTGCTGCCCCCACGACCCGACTTCGGATCAAGTGGAAGATAATGGATGGATGGATGGACAACAAAACATTTTTACTCATTAAAAATGAAAGAAAAACTTTTCCTCTCAGAATTTAATGATATAAAAACTTAGAAAATTAAATCAGAGTAAATGTTGAAACACTTTTCTGAGTTTTAATTCACAGAAATAAAAATAAAAACTGAAACTTTCTCTCAATCTGTTTGTGAAATTAACCAATTAATCTGTTTTCTGAAACATCCAGCTGAGATCAAAGTCCATCTGCAGCTTCATCAACCTCTTCATCAGTTAATTAGTTAATTAATTCATGAGTGTGGATCATCTGAACTTCTCCTGATCATCAATAACTGAGTCACAAGTCAGAATCAGTCCTGTATTGATCTGAGATGGTTTAGAGGTTCAAAAGTTTATCGTTATCTTCTACAACATCTAAAACATCATTAACTTTTTATTATCAATGAGTACGACTGAGTCATCAATCATGAGGATGAAGATAATTAGAGACAGACCAGTTCACAGCAGAGCTGAGAGACCAGTGACCAACCAGGTCACCTGAGAACTTCTTGGTCATCTAGCCATAACTCTGGTCCAGTGATCTCCTGATCATGATCCCATCAGGACTGGTTAGATGGTTGATCTTCAACCATGAACCTGAAACCTGAGTCTGGACCAGTATGACTCCAGTATGACTCCAGTATGACTCCAGTATGACTCCAGTATGACTCCAGTATGAGTCCAGTTTGAGCTACGATGTTATAACGGTTTTATTTTCATCTCCAGCTTCAGTCTCAGCTTCTCCTTCATCTCTCCATCCTAACCTCTAACTCTGTCACCTTCATCTTCTCCATCACTGGTTCCTGTGTTTCAATGATCAATAATAGTTTTGATCTTCTAACTTCACTGCTGTTAGATTCAGTCTGATCAGAGAATTATTTCTCTCCTGTTTCCTGTTTCTGTTCTTTATTTCATTTTTGTTCCTCTCATCATTGAACATCTGTCATCTTCACTTCACTGAGTCTGATCAGTTCCAGTCCTGGTCATTGATCAGTTCCAGTCCTGTCTGACAGTTCACTGGTCATTGATCAGTTCCAGTCCTGGTCATTGATCAGTTCCAGTCCTGGTCATTGATCAGTTCCAGTCCTGGTCATTGATCAGTTCCAGTCCTGGTCTTTGATCAGTTCCAGTCCTGGTCATTGATCAGTTCCAGTCCTGGTCATTGATCAGTTCCAGTCCTGGTCATTGATCAGTTCTAGTCCTGGTCATTGATCAGTTCCAGTCCTGGTCATTGATCAGTTCCAGTCCTGGTCATTGATCAGGTTCCTCCAGTCTCCAGGTGTATCTGAGTCCACCAGTCTGACTGTGTTCTACCTGGTAACAGCTGATGCTGCAGTCATGTAACTGTCTCTAGTTTTACAGCAGCTCCCAGTCAGACCAGTCTGACTGTGTTCTACCTGGTAACAGCTGATGCTGCAGTCATGTGACTGTCTCTGGTTTTACAGCAGCTCCCAGTCAGACCAGTCTGACTGTGTTCTACCTGGTAACAGCTGATGCTGCAGTCATGTGACTGTCTCTGGTTTTTACAGCAGATCCCAGTCAGACCAGTCAGTGTGTGTCAGAGATCAGAGGAACATGGCTTCATCCTTCCTCAGCGTCTGTCTCCTCTTCATCACCTTCTGTCCTGCAGGTAGGATCAATAAACTGATCAATAATCAATAATCTGATCATAGATTAATAATTTGGTATCTAATCAATTATCTGAAGGCTGATAATCTGGTGGTCAGTCATCTGATTAATAATCTGAACACAGATTAATATTTTAGTTTTTAATAAATAATCTGAAGGCTGATCAATGATCTCATCAACAGACTGATCAGTAATCTGATCAATACTCTGATCACTGATCAATAGAGTCTTTACTGGTTCTGTTCTGTTCTTCAGATGGATTTTTGGTCTATGAAACGGACCGCTGTCAGTTTAACTCCAGTAACCTGGAGGACATCGAGTTCATCAGATCCATGTATTATAACAAGTTGGAGATCGCCAGGTTCAGCAGCAGTTTGGGGAAGTTTGTTGGATACACAGAATATGGAGTGAAGCAGGCAAACTACTGGAACAATGATCCTGCAATCATCAGTGCTAGGAAAGCTGCGAAGGAGACGTACTGCAAACCCAACATTGGTATTTACTACAGCATCTTTCTGTCTAAATCAGGTGAGTCCGAACATCTTCATCTTCATCTTCTTCATGTTCTGAACTCTGGAAGTAGATGATCAGTCTCCATCTACCTGATGAGTCTTTGATCATTTCAGCTGAAACATCGTTAAATTAATTAGACTGGATTTTAGAGACTGAAACAACCAGATGTTGAAAGAAGCTGCTGAGATAAACTTTAACTGAATTAAACTAAAACAAAACAACCACATGAGACAAAACAGGCTGGACCACTAGACCTTCACGACTGGACCACCAGACCTTCATGACTGGACCATCAGACCTTCATGACTGGACCACCAGACCTCCATGACTGGACCACCAGACCTTCTTGACTGGACCATCAGACCTTCATGACTGGACCACCAGACCTCCATGACTGGACCACCAGACCTTCATGACTGGACCATCACACCTTCACGACTGGACCACCAGACCTTCATGACTGGACCACCAGACCTCCATGACTGGACCGCTAGACCTTCATGACTGGACCACCACACCTTCATGACTGGACCACCAGACCTCCATGACTGGACCACCAGACCTTCTTGACTGGACCATCAGACCTTCATGACTGGACCACCAGACCTCCATGACTGGACCACCAGACCTTCATGACTGGACCATCACACCTTCATGACTGGACCACCACCTTCCTGACTGACACCTCCTGACTGGACCCCCAGACCTTCATGACTGGACCACCAGACCTCCATGACTGGACCCCAGACCTCCATGACTGGACACCAGACCTTCATGACTGGACCACACCTACATGACTTTACCCCCAGACCTTCATGACTGGACCACCACCTTCATGACTGGACCACCAGACCTTCATGACTGGACCACCAGACCTTCATGACCGGACCATCAGACCTTCCATGACTGGGACCACCAGACCTTCCATGACTGGACCACCAGACCTTCATGACTGGACCACCAGACCTTCCATGACTGGACCCCCAGACTTCATGACTGGACCACCAGACCATGACTGGACCACCAGACCTCATGACTGGACCACCAGACCTCCATGACTGGACCACCCTTCATGACTGGACCACCAGACCTTCATGACTGGACCAGACCTCCATGACTGGACCCCCAGACCTTCATGACTGGACCACCAGACCTCCATGACTGGACCACCAGACCTCCATGACTGGACCACCAGACCTTCATGACTGGACCACCACACCTACATGACTTTACCGCCAGACCTTCATGACTGGACCACCAGACCTTCATGACTGGACCACCAGACCTTCATGACTGGACCACCAGACCTTCATGACCGGACCATCAGACCTTCATGACTGGACCACCAGACCTTCATGACTGGACCACCACACCTTCATGACTGGACCACCAGACCTCCATGACTGGACCACCAGACCTCCATGACTGGACCACCAGACCTTCATGACTGGACCATCACACCTTCATGACTGGACCACCAGACCTTCATGACTGGACCAGACCTCCATGACTGGACCCCCAGACCTTCATGACTGGACCACCAGACCTCCATGACTGGACCACCAGACCTCCATGACTGGACCACCAGACCTTCATGACTGGACCACCACACCTACATGACTTTACCGCCAGACCTTCATGACTGGACCAGACCTTCATGACTGGACCACCAGACTTCATTGGACCACCAGACATGACCTGACCCCAACCTTCATGACTGGACCACCAGACCTTCATGACGGACCACCAGACCTTCATGACGGACCACCAGACCTTCAGACATGACCTTCATGACTGGACCACCAGACCCATGAGACCTTCATGACTGGACCACCAGACCTTCATGACTGGACCACCACCCTCATGACTGACTTCATGACTGGACCACCAGACCTCCATGACTGGACCACCAGGACCTTCATGACTGGACCATCACACCTTCATGACTGGACCACCAGACCTTCATGACTTCATGACTGGACCACCACACCTTCATGACTGGACCACCAGACCTCCATGACTGGACCACCAGACCTCCATGACTGGACCACCAGACCTTCATGACTTCATGACTGGACCATCACACCTTCATGACTGGACCACCAGACCTTCATGACTGGACCAGACCTCCATGACTGGACCCCCAGACCTTCATGACTGGACCACCAGACCTCCATGACTGGACCACCAGACCTCCATGACTGGACCACCAGACCTTCATGACTGGACCACCACACCTACATGACTTTAACCCCAGACTGGACCACCAGACCTTCATGACTGGACCACCAGACCTTCATGACTGGACCACCACTGGACCATACCTTCATGACCTGGACCATCAGACCTTCATGACTGGACCACCAGACCTTCATGACTGGACCACCAGACCTCCATGACTGGACCACCAGACCTCCATGACTGGACCACCAGACCTTCATGACTGGACCATCACACCTTCATGACTGGACCACCAGACCTTCATGACTGGACCAGACCTCCATGACTGGACCCCCAGACCTTCATGACTGGACCACCGACCTCCATGACTGGACACCAGACCTCCATGACTGACACCAGACCTTCATGACTGGACCACCACACCTACCTTTACCGCCAAGACCTTCATGACTGGACCACCAGACCTTCATGACTGGACCCTGGACCGACCAATGACCATAACCCTCCATGACGGACCACCAGACCTCCATGACGGGACCTGACTGTCATGACACCACCAGACCTTCATGGACCACCAGACCTTATGGACCATCAGACCTTCATGACTGGACCACCAGACCCATGACTGGACCACCACCTGACTGGACCACCAGACCTCATGACTGGACCACTGGACCTTCATGACTGGACCACCAGACCTTCATGACTGGACCAGACCTCCATGACTGGACCACCGACCTTCATGACTGACATGGACCACCCAGACCTCCATGACTGGACCACCAGACCTTCATGACTGGACCACCAGACCTTCATGACTGGACCACCATGAGACCAGACTTCATGACTGACCACCAGACCTTCACTGGACCACCAGACCTTCAGACCAGACCTTCATGACTGGACCACCAGACCTTCATGACTGTTTCTGCTGCTGGTCTCATCTGATCTTCTGTGTTTCAGTTGAACCAAAGGTCAAGCTTCGCTCCACCAGTCCTCCTCCTGGTCGCCATCCTGCCATGTTGATCTGCAGCGCCTACAACTTCTACCCTAAAAACATCAGGATGGTCTGGATGAGGGACGGACAGGAAGTCACCACTGGTGTCAGCTACACTGATGAGCTGGAGGACGGAGACTGGTACTACCAGTTCCACTCACACCTGGAGTACACGCCCAGGTGAGGCCAGGCCCAGGTTATAGTCCAGGTCCAGGGCCAGGCCCAGGTTATAGTCCAGGTCCAGGGCCAGGTCCAGGTTATAGTCCAGGTCCAGGGCCAGGCTATAGTCCAGGTACAGGTCCAGGTCCAGGTTATAGTCCAGGTCCAGGTTCAGGTTATAGTCCAGGTCCAGGTCCAGGGCCAGGTACAGGTACAGGTCCAGGTCCAGGTTATAGTCCAGGTCCAGGTTCAGGTTATAGTCCAGGTCCAGGTTCTGCAGTACCTTGTATATAACTGGAATTTCAAAAAAAAAACTTCCAGTTCTGTTAGAGGTTTAGATCATTATGGTTCAGTGTGTTTTCAGTTTAAAGAGATCCTGGACCACTTAGACCCAGTCTGGTCCAGTCGGCCCAGTCAGACCCAGTCTGGTCCAGTCTGGTCCAGTCTGGTCCAGTTAGACCCAGTCAGACCCAGTCAGACCCAGTCAGACCCAGTCTGGTCCAGTCTGGTCCAGTCTGGTCCAGTTAGACCCAGTCAGACCCAGTCAGACCCAGTCAGACCCAGTCAGACCCAGTCAGACCCAGTCTGGTCCAGTCAGACCCAGTCTGCTCCAGTTAGACCCAGTCTGGTCCAGTCTGGTCCAGTCTGGTCCAGTTAGACTCAGTCTGGTCCAGTCTGGTCCAGTCAGACCCAGTCCCAGTCTGGTCCAGTCTGGTCCAGTCTGGTCCAGTCAGAACCAGTCAGACCCAGTCTGGTCCAGTCTGGTCCAGTTAGACCCAGTCAGACCCAGTCAGACCCAGTCTGGTCCAGTCAGACCCAGTCTGCTCCAGTTAGACCCAGTCTGGTCCAGTCTGGTCCAGTCTGGTCCAGTTAGACTCAGTCTGGTCCAGTCTGGTCCAGTCAGACCCAGTCTGGTCCAGTCTGGTCCAGTCTGGTCCAGTCAGAACCAGTCAGACCCAGTCTGGTCCAGTCTGGTCCAGTTAGACCCAGTCAGACCCAGTCAGACCCAGTCTGGTCCAGTCTGGTCCAGTCTGGTCCAGTCTGGTCCAGTTAGACCCAGTCAGACCCAGTCAGACCCAGTCTGGTCCAGTCTGGTCCAGTCTGGTCCGGTCTGGTCCAGTCAGACCCAGTCAGACCCAGTCTGGTCCAGTCTGGTCCAGTCTGGTCCAGTCCTGGTGGTCTGTCAGTCAGTGATGGTTTTCTCTGTTGATGCAGGTCTGGAGAGAAGATCTCCTGTGTGGTTCACCACATGAGCCTGAGCAGCCCTCACCAGATAGACTGGGGTAAACACCTGTCTGACTCACCTGTCTGACTCACCTGCATGAGTCTCTCCTGTCTCACCTGTCTGTCCCATCCGTCCTCAGACCCGTCCATGCCTGAGTCAGAGAGGAACAAGATCGCCATCGGGGCCTCAGGACTGATCCTGGGTCTGATCTTGTCTCTGGCTGGATTCATCTACTACAAGAGGAAGGCTCGAGGTCAGACCAGTACACAGTCTAAAACCAGTTTCAGACCAGTCAACAGTACACAGTCTAAAACCAGTTCAGACCAGTACACAGTCTAAAACCAGTCAGACCAGTCAGACCAGTTACACAGTCTAAACCAGTTCAGACCAGTACCACAGTCTAAAACCAGTTCAGACCAACCAGTACACAGTACACCTAAAACCAGTTCAGACCAGTACACAGTCTAAAACCAGTTCAGACCAGTTACACAGTCTAAAAACCAGTTCAGACCAGTACACAGTCAGTTCTAAAACCAGTTCAGACCAGTACACAGTCTAAAACCAGTTCAGACCAGACCAGTACACAGTCTAAAACCAGTTCAGACCAGTACACCAGTCTACAACCAGTTCAACCAGTTCAGTCAGACCAGTACACAGTCTAAAACCAGTTCAGACCAGTACACAGTCTAAAACCAGTTCAGACCAGTACACAGTCTAAAACCAGTTCAGACCAGTACTAAAACCAGTCAGTACACAGTCTAAACCAGTTCAGACCAGTACACAGTCTAAACCAGTTCAGACCAGTACACAGTCTAAAACCAGTTCAGACCAGTACACAGTCTAAAACCAGTTCAGACCAGTACACAGTCTAAAACCAGTTCAGACCAGTACACAGTCTAAAACCAGTTCAGACCAGTACACAGTCTAAAACCAGTTTCAGACCAGTACACAGTCTAAAACCAGTTCAGACCAGTACACAGTCTAAAACCAGTTCAGACCAGTACACAGTCTAAAACCAGTTCAGACCAGTACACAGTCTAAACCAGTTCAACCAGACAGTAGTACAGTACACAGTTCAGCACAGTCTAAAACCAGTTCAGTCTAAAACCAGTTCAGACCAGTACACAGTCTAAAACCAGTTCAGACCAGCACACCAGTCTGAAACCAGTTCAGACCAGTACACAGTTCTACAACCAGTTTACACAGTCTAAAACCAGTTCAGACCACAGTCTAAAACCAGTACAACCAGTTCAGACCAGTACACAGTCTAAAACCAGTTCAGACCAGTACACAGTCTAAAACCAGTTCAGACCAGTACACAGTCTAAAACCAGTTCAGACCAGTACACAGTCTAAAACCAGTTTCAGACCAGTACACCAGTTCAGACCTACAAAACCAGTTCAGACCAGACCAGTACACAGTCTAAAACCAGTTCAGACCAGTACACAGTCTAAAACCAGTTACACAGTCAACCAGTTGACCACACAGTCTAAAACCAGTTTCAGACCAGTACACAGTCTAAGTACCAGTTCAGACTCAGCAGTACACAGTCTAACCAACCAGTTCAGACCAGTACACAGTAAACCAGTTAAAACCAGTTTCAGTACACAGTCTAAAACCAGTTTCCACAGTCTAAACAGTTCAGTACACAGTCTAAAACCAGTTCAGACCAGTACACAGTCTAAAACCAGTTCAGACCAGCACACAGACCAGTACCAGAAACCAGTTCAGACCAGTACAGTCTCAACCAACCAGTTCAGACCAGTACACAGTCTAAAACCAGTTCAGACAGACACAGTACACCAGTCAGTACACAAACATTCAAACCAGTTCAGACCAGCACACAGTCTAATACCAGTTCAGACGTCAGTACACAGTCTAAAACCAGTTCAGACCAGTACACAGTCTCCAGAAACCAGTTCAGACCAGTTACACACAGTCTAAACCAGTTCAGACCAGTACACAGTCTAAAACCAGTTCAGACCAGTACATAGTCTAAAACCAGTTTGTCCTCAGTAGTCGTCCTGACAACCTGCTGTTTTACTAAACTAACATAGTTGAAAACTTGAATGTTTGTAGACCAGTTCAGACCAGTTCAGACCAGTTTAGACCAGTTCAGACCTGTACTCATTTAGACTGGTTCAAACCAGTATTGGACGATTTTACAGGACAGATTAGTTAACATCAGTTTTATACCAGTTCTAGACCAGTTCAGACCAAATCAAACCAGTTTCAGTTTTAACTCCACGTTCAGACCAGTTTCAGTGATCTCGTTTCAGTATTTGTTGTTTCTCTGTTTTCCAGGACGAATTCTGGTTCCATCTAACTGAGACTGGATCCTGGTCCTTGTTCTGATCATGGTGCTGGTTCTGGTCCCAGTTCCTGGTCTCAGGTCTAGTTCCTGATCCTGGTCCTGGTCCTGAATCCTGATCCTGGTCCTGATCCTGGTCCTGGTCCTGGTCCTGGTTCTGGTCTGGGTCCAGTTCCTGGTCCTGGTCCTGGTCCTGGTCCTGGTTCTGGTCCGGGTCCAGTTCCTGGTCCTGGTCCTGGTCCTGGTCCAGTTCCTGGTCCTGATCCTGATCCTGATCCTGATCCTGGTCCTGGTCCTGGTACTGGTCCTGGTCCTGGTCCTGGTCCTGATCCTGGTCCTGGTCCTGGTCCTGGTCCTGGTCCTGGTTCTGGTCCGGGTCCAGTTCCTGGTCCTGGTCCTGGTCCAGTTCCTGGTCCTGATCCTGATCCTGATCCAGTTCCTGGTCCTGGTCCTGGTCCTGGTCCTGGTCCTGGTCCTGGTCCTGGTCCTGGTCCTGGTCCTGGTCCTGGTCCTGGTCCTGGTCCTGGTCCTGTCCACTGGTCCTGGTCCTGGTCCTGTCCTGGTCCTGGTCCTGGTCCTGGTCCTGGTCCTGGTCCTGGTCCTGGTCCTGGTCCTGGTCCTGGTCCTGGTCCTGGTCCTGGTCCTGTGTCCTGTCCTGGTCCTGGTCCTGGTCCTGGTCCTGGTCCTGGTCCTGGTCCTGGTCCTGTGCTGGTCCTGGTCCTGTCCTGGTCCTGGTCCTGGTCCTGGTCCTGGTCCTGGTCCTGGTCCCTGGTCCTGGTCCTGGTCCTGGTCCTGCTGGTCCTGGTCCTGGTCCTGGTCCTGGTGGTCCTGGTCCTGGTCCTGGTCCAGTCCTGGTCCTGGTCTGGTCCTGGTCGGCTTCCTGGTCCTGGTCCTGGTCCTGGTCCTGGTCCTGGTCCTGGTCCTGGTCTGGTCCTGGTCCTGGTCCTGGTCCTGGTCCTGGTCCTGGTTCCTGGTCCTGGTCCTGGTCCTGGTCCTGGTCCTGGTCCTGGTCCTGGTCCTGGTCCTGGTCCTGGTCCTGGTCCTGGTCCTGATCCTGATCCTGGTCCTGGTCCTGGTCCTGGTCCTGGTCCTGTCAGCTCTCAGATGAAGACACAGCAGCTGCTGCTTGAACCTCCTTCCTGTTTCCAGCTCAGATGATTCCTGGGACTCTTCTAAACCTGATCTGAGACTCTGATTGTGAGTTCAGAACCGGATCCAGAACCCTCCCAGTGAGTGAGGGTCCTGGATCAGGTGTGATCTGGACTAATGTCTTCTGTATCATCTCTGTCACTGATCCACAGCTCCTCTGATTCTCCTTCAATCATTTGTTCTTCAAAGCTCAATAAAGTGTCAGAAAAGTCTGGTGTCTCATTCAGCCTGGTGATTTGATGAGACTGGAGCAAAGACCAGAGAGGAGGTTCTTCAGGACAGGTCCACCTGGACCAGGAGCTCCGAGTCCTGGCTGGTTCTGGACTGGACTGGTGGTTGACCAGAGAGGAGGTTCTTCAGGACAGGTCCACCTGGACCAGGAGCTCCTGACTGGTTCTTCTGGACTGGTGGTTGACCAGAGAGGAGGTTCTTTCAGGACAGATCAGCTGTTTTTAATTAAATCAGGTGACCAACATCTGAACTTAACAGGATCCATTCAGAAACTTAGAGACAGAGATGGTAACATCACCATGACAGTCGACTTTCCTGATGTTCTGGATGATGGTGATTATAGACTCAGATTAAAATGGAGGTCTGGATTAATGTATGGATGAACCATTCTGGAGGAATGTAGAACCAATCAGCTCAGATCATTAAATTAATTAATTCCAACAAACCTACGAGTCCTGATCAAATGTAGTCACACATCCTTCATCCAGCTGCTCACAGAATGGTGGTGAACCTCCAGAGACTGGTGGTGAACCTCCAGAGACTGGTGGTGAACCTCCAGAGACTGGTGGCGAACCTCCAGAGACTGGTGGTGAACCTCCAGAGACTGATGTGAACCTCCAGAGACGGTGAACCTCCAGAGACTGGAACTGGGTGAACCTCCAGACTGATGACCTGTGATGGTGAACCTCCAGAGACTGATGGTGAACCTCCAGAGACTGGTGAAACCTCCAGAAACCTCCAGACTGATGGTGAACCTCCAGAGACTGATGGTGAACCTCCAGAGACTGTGAACCTCCGAGACTGATGGTGAACCTCCAGAGACTGATGGTGAACCTCCAGAGACTGAGACTGGTGGTGAACCTCCAGAGACTGTGGTGAACCTCCAGAGACTGATGTGTGAACCTCCAGAGACCTCCAGGACTGGTGTGAACCTCCAGAGACTGTGGGTGACCTCCAGAGACTGTGTAACCTCCAGAGACTGATGGTGAACCTCCAACTGACTGGTGGTGAACCTCCAGAGACCTGGAGGTGAACCTCCAGAGACTGATGGTGAACCTCCAGAGACCTGTGACCTCCCAGACGATGGTGAACCTCCTAGAACTGATGGTGAACCTCCAGAGACTGATGGTGAACCTCCAGAGACTGGTGAATGGGTGAACCTCCAGAGACTGGTGGTGAACCTCCCACTGAGACTGATGGTGAACCTCCAGAGACTGATGTGAACCTCCAGAGACAGAATTGTGAACCTCCTGGGACCTCAGACTGATGGTGAACCTCCAGAGATGAACTGATGGTGAACCTCCAGAGACTGATGGTGAACCTCCAGAGACTGATGGTGAACCTCCAGAGACTGGTGGTGAACCTCCAGAGACTGGTGGTGAACCTCCCAGAGACTGATGGTGAACCTCCAGAGACTGATGGTGAAACCTGCAGAGACTGATGGTGAACCTCCAGAGACTGACGGTGAACCTCCAGAGACTGACGAGATGGTGAACCTCCAGAGACTGATGGTGAACCTCCAGAGACTGATGGTGAACCTCCACTGAGACTGGTGGTGAACCTCCAGAGACTGTGGTGAACCTCCAGAGACTGATGGTGACCTCCAGAGAGACTGACTGTGAACCTCCAGAGACTGACGGTGAACCTCCAGAGACTGATGGTGAACTCCAGAGACTGTGGTGAACTCAGAGACTGATGGTGAACCTCCAGAGACTGGTGGTGAACCTCCAGAGACTGATGGTGAACCTCCAGAGACTGGTGGTGAACCTCCAGAGACTGGTGGTGAACCTCCAGAGACTGATGGTGAACCTCCAGAGACTGATGGTGAACCTCCAGAGACTGGTGGTGGACCTCCAGAGACTGGTGGTGGACCTCCAGAGACTGGTGGTGAACCTTGATGATCCAGTCGGTGAAGAGCAGACCACATGAATCCATCTCTGATCTCTTTGCTGCAGGATTATAATCGTTGTCCTAATAAACATATTCCATAAACTTGTGAAGCTTCCTGCTAGCGTTTATATCCTGATTATGGTATTATGTCCATTTCCACTGAGTTAACTTACAGAAACAAAGTTTACAAACCAGTCAAGTTTTAAACGCCACTTTCTCAGAAGAGTCTGATCCATAAAGAGACAGGAGGCAGTGATGAAGCTCTCAGATGGTAAACAGTTTGGTCTCTGGTCTCACCAGCCGTCAATCTGAAAGTTTAGCAGTGAATGCAGAGAATTCAGTTTAAAAGTTTATATTTATATTTTTGTTATTGTCATATGTTGTTTTTACATGATATCATTCACAGTGAAAAACCTAAATTAACGTCATGCTGTTGAACATTTTTCTGGACCTCTGGTCTTTAACGGAAAGTAGATGTGGACCTTTAAATGTCCAGCTACAGGGACTGAAAAAGTTCTTGACTGGTTCTGGTTGGACGGCTGGTCTACTGGTTTATCACAGATCCCAGCATGCTGGACTGGGATTTCAGGTTTTAACACAATGTTGAATCCACAGATTTAAATGTTTGTGCAAAGACTCAAATTAATTTATAACAAACCTGATTTTTTAGAAATCCCTCTGGAGCTTCAGATAAAACTGATGAAGCCCGGTTCTGCCACTAGGGGGCGTTCAAATCTCATCTTCTCAATTTAATTATTTTAAATTAAAAACACGTTTTTGATTCATTAAAGTCCGTCTTGTTTTATCCTGATGTGATGCCTCAAATTCAGAACACAGAATATTTGAAAGTACACAGTAAAAAAAACACTTTTCATATAATTGTTGTGATGTTTCTCTGACTTCAGTGCAAGTAAACTTAAAGCGTTTTACTTCAGATACAGAAACTTCTGGAAAATAACCATCCGACTCTCCATCCTTACCCTAACCCCCACCCCCCCTCCGTTGGTTTCATAAAACCTCAGGCTGCTCCCAGTTCATCCAGGTTAAATCCTTCAGACTCCGCCCCTTCCCAGTCACAGGTGCCCCCCCCCCCCCCTCATCACTCATCTCCTCCCACCTGGAAATGTTTTTTGCAAATTCATCATTCACTTCCACTGCTTCAAGGATGACACCCACCTCTATCTTTATTGAGAACCTCACCCCCCCCCCACCTGGGCTCTCGTCACACCTGAGCAGTGACACAGACTGGTTGTCTCCAGGTACGCTGCATTACTGCAGTAATTCAGGCAAAAGGAGCCCAACTAAATACTGAGAGCTTTACAGTTTTAGAGTTTTCAGTTGGCCAACGTTTCTAGGAATCTTTTTCTGTATCGGTCTTCAGTAATATTCTAACTTTTTGGGATTTTCATTTGTCATCAGCTATAATAACCAATATTATATAAATAAACACTTGAAATGTGTCAGTCTGTGTGTAATGAATGAATGTATCAGTGGATCCAACGCATACTCACTATTGGAAACTTTTTATCATTGTGCTCAGTAATATACAAGATGACCAACAATCTAAATGTGAATTTTAGAAAGTAAAGGTTATTAATTTATAAGTGAAAACATGTAAACTCAGTCAAGCCCATTAATCTGATTAATTTAGCAACCACTTAATTCAGAAAAGGGCAATTTGTACAAAAAAAAAAAAAACATAAATTGCAACTTCTCCATAATTTTTGTCCAAAACAGCAAATTAATTTATAGGAAATACAGTGCTTTGTGAAAGTGTTCAGCTCCTTGAACTTTTCAACCTTTTGCCACATTTCAGGCTTTAAACATAAAGATTTTTGTCAAGAATCAACAACAAGTTGGACACAATTGTGAAGTGGAACAAAATTTAATGGATATTCTAAACTTTTTTAACAAATAAAAAACTGTAAAGTGGCGTGTGCAGTATTATTGGCCCTCTTGTGTTAATCCTCTGCAGCGCCACCTTCTGCTGCAGTTCCAGCTGCAGGTCTCTTGGGGTTTGTCTCTATCAGTTTAACTCATCCAGAGACTAAATTCTTCCTGTAAAACATCTGGAGCTCAGTGAGGTTGGATGGAGAGCGTTTGTGAACAGCAAATTCAGGTCTGGATTCAGGTCTGGATTCAGGACTGGATTCAGGTCTGGATTCAGGACTGGATTCAGGTCTGGATTCTGGACTGGATTCAGGTCTGGATTCACTGGATTCAGGTCTGGATTCAGGACTGGATTCAGGACTGGATTCAGGTCTGGATTCTGGACTGGATTCAGGTCTGGATTCTGGTCTGGATTCTGGTCTGGATTCAGGACTGGATTCAGGTCTGGATTCTGGACTGGATTCAGGTCTGGATTCTGGACTGGATTCAGGTCTGGATTCTGGTCTGGATTCTGGACTGGATTCTGGACTGGATTCTGGTCTGGATTCAGGTCTGGATTCTGGATTCAGGTCTGGATTCAGGTCTGGATTCTGGACTGGATTCAGGTCTGGATTCTGGTCTGGATTCAGGTCTGGATTCAGGACTGGATTCAGGTCTGGATTCTGGACTGGATTCAGGTCTGGATTCTGGTCTGGATTCAGGTCTGGATTCAGGTCTGGATTCTGGACTGGATTCAGGTCTGGATTCTGGACTGGATTCAGGATTCTGGATTCTGGACTGGATCGGTCTGGATTCAGGTCTGGATTCTGGACTGGTCTGGATTCTGGATTCTGGACTGGATTCAGGTCTGGATTCTGGACTGGATTCTGGTCTGGATTCTGGACTGGATTCTGGTCTGGATTCTGGACTGGATTCTGGACTGGATTCTGGTCTGGATCTGGACTGGATTCAGGTCTGGATTCTGGACTGGATTCAGGTCTGGATTCAGGTCTGGATTCTGACTGATTTCTGGTCTGGATTCTGGACTGGATTCAGGTCTGGATTCTGGACTGGATTCAGGTCTGGATTCTGGACTGAATTCAGGTCTGGATTCCTGGATTCTGGACTGGATTCAGGACTGGATTCTGGACTGGATTCAGGTCTGGATTCTGGACTGGATTCAGGTCTGGATTCTGGACTGGATTCAGGTCTGGATTCTGGACTGGATTCTGGTCTGGATTCTGGACTGGATTCAGGACTGGATTCAGGTCTGGATTCTGGACTGGATTCAGGTCTGGATTCTGGACTGGATTCAGGTCTGGATTCTGGTCTGGATTCTGGACTGGATTCAGGACTGGATTCTGGACTGGATTCAGGTCTGGATTCTGGACTGGATTCAGGTCTGGATTCAGGACTGGATTCTGGTCTGGATTCAGGTCTGGATTCTGGACTGGATTCAGGTCTGGATTCTGGTCTGGATTCTGGACTGGATTCAGGACTGGATTCTGGACTGGATTCAGGTCTGGATTCTGGACTGGATTCAGGTCTGGATTCTGGACTGGATTCAGGTCTGGATTCTGGACTGGATTCTGGTCTGGATTCTGGACTGGATTCTGGACTGGATTCAGGTCTGGATTCAGGTCTGGATTCTGGACTGGATTCAGGTCTGGATTCTGGACTGGATTCAGGTCTGGATTCAGGTCTGGATTCAGGACTGGATTCAGGACTGGATTCAGGTCTGGATTCTGGACTGGATTCAGGTCTGGATTCAGGTCTGGATTCAGGACTGGATTCAGGACTGGATTCAGGTCTGGATTCTGGACTGGGTTCAGGTCTGGATTCTGGACTGGATTCAGGTCTGGATTCTGGACTGGATTCTGGTCTGGATTCTGGACTGGATTCAGGTCTGGATTCTGGTCTGGATTCAGGTCTGGATTCAGGACTGGATTCAGGTCTGGATTCTGGACTGGGTTCAGGTCTGGATTCTGGTCTGGATTCTGGTCTGGATTCTGGACTGGATTCTGGACTGGATTCAGGTCTGGATTCTGGACTGGATTCAGGTCTGGATTCTGGACTGGGTTCAGGTCTGGATTCTGGACTGGATTCTGGACTGGATTCTGGTCTGGATTCAGGTCTGGATTCAGGACTGGATTCAGGTCTGGATTCTGGACTGGATTCAGGTCTGGATTCTGGTCTGGATTCTGTACTGGATTCAGGACTGGATTCAGGACTGGATTCTGGACTGGATTCAGGTCTGGATTCTGGACTGGATTCAGGTCTAGATTCTGGACTGGATTCAGGTCTGGATTCTGGACTGGATTCTGGTCTGGATTCTGGACTGGATTCAGGTCTGGATTCTAGACTGGATTCAGGTCTGGATTCTGGACTGGATTCTGGACTGGATTCTGGTCTGGATTCAGGTCTGGATTCAGGACTGGATTCAGGACTGGATTCAGGTCTGGATTCTGGTCTGGATTCAGGTCTGGATTCAGGACTGGATTCAGGTCTGGATTCTGGACTGGATTCAGGTCTGGATTCTGGACTGGGCTGGATTCAGGTCTGGATTCTGGACTGGATTCAGGTCTGGATTCTGGACTGGATTCTGGTCTGGATTCTGGACTGGATTCAGGTCTGGATTCTGGTCTGGATTCAGGTCTGGATTCAGGACTGGATTCAGGTCTGGATTCTGGACTGGATTCAGGTCTGGATTCTGGTCTGGATTCTGGTCTGGATTCTGGACTGGATTCAGGTCTGGATTCAGGACTGGATTCATGACTGGGTTCAGGTCTGGATTCTGGACTGGATTCAGGTCTGGATTTGGATTCAGGTCTGGATTCTGGACTGGATGTCTGGATTCTGGACTGGATTCTGGATTCTGGATTCTGGATTCTGGATTCAGGTCTGGATTCAGGTCTGGATTCAGGTCTGGACCGTGACTTGGCCGTTCTAACACTCCTTCCATTTCAGTCTGGTTGCTGCTCAGAGCTCCTTGAGATGTTTAAAGCTGGGAAATCTTTTTGTCTCCACATCCAGCTGTAAACTTCTCCACAACAGTATCTGGGACCTGCCTGGTGTGTTCCCATGATGCTCTCTGAGCTTTAACCAGAACCCTGAGACGATCACAGAGCAGGTGCATTTATACGGAGACTTGATTATTGATCATCATCAGTCATTCAGGACAACATTGGATCATTCAGAGATCAATACTGAACTTCTGGAGTCAGTTTGCTGCTCTGAAAGTAAAGGAGACCAATAATATTACACGCCCCACTTTACAGGTTTTTATTTGTTAAAAAGGTTTAAAATATCAAATAAATTTAGTTCCACTTCATGATTGTGTCCCACCGGTTGTTGATTCTTAACAAAAAGTTAAAACTTTATATTTTTATGTTTGAAGCCAGAAATACTTTCAGGACCTGTAGATCTGATTTATTTTAGTTCTACGTCTAAAACACCTGTAAACACACCTGTAAACACCTGTAAAATGTTTTAAGTTGCCTCATCTCTTCTGTCTTGTGTCTCTATTGTGTCTAGTGTGTTGTGGTGTGTCTTGTTAAAGCGTTTGTATCACTAATGTTCTTGTTTTTTTAATCATTATTATTATAATTATTATTCTTTATTAATCTGCTGAAATGAATGTGACTACGTTTGCATGCTAATAGATATTAAATTCACTAAACTGCAGTCACAGTCTTTATATTATTATATTATTTATCCTGAGTTACTCAGATGTTTCAGTCACCAAGTGGTTATAGATAAATAAATATTTTTGTCTTCAGTCTTCAGCAGGAAGGTCTCCCCTGATGATCCGGGTCATGATCCGGGTCATAATTAAAACTTAATAACATTACTAACAGTATTTGTTCAGGGGTCATGATCCAGGTTTCTAAAGAACTCAGAGACAATCTGTGTTGTAACAGACACGTACAAATAAAGTTTTATTGAATGTTATCAGGGTTCAGCTCTAAAGCGTCTCTGATGGTCTGGAGGTGCAGGAGTCCAGATGTTCTGGACAGCTGGATGTTCTGGAAGGATCTCTGAAGGTCTCAGAGGAACATCTGGTTCAGAGAAGTTCTGGTGGATCTCAGCTGCTGTTACAACATCTGGCTCCATCAGAGACGAGTCCAGGACCTGAACTGGACCTGCAGTCCAGATCTGTCACCTGCAGAGAACATCTGGAGCATCATCAAAGCAGAAAGACCTCCTCAGCAGCTGGAAACCTCCATCAGACAAGACTGGGACCAGATTCAGCACCAGAACTCCAGAACCTCAGAACCTCCACGTCTACTGAAGAGTGAGCTGATCCGGACAGAACCGGGTCAGAACCTCCAGAAATAAAACAGGTTTAATGAGCAGCAGGAACACAGACAGTCATGGACCTTCAGAGCTCAGGTGAACACAGGTGAGCTGCAGAGGACACGTCAGTCTGGTCAGGAAGTCTCTGTCTCCTCGACTGAAACGCTTCACCTCTGAAACACACAGGTACAGGTGGACTCAGAGATACAGACAACATCTGGATTCACAGCTGTTGTTCATGCTGTTACCTTCTGATCTCTGATTGGCCTGTTTCCTGCAGGTGAGAGACAACGGTCCACACACGACAGCACTGCTGCACACACACAACAGGAAGTGGAGGAGCGGGTCATCGGAGCCTCCGTCACACACCTGAGAGACACAGGACACACACCTGAGAGACACAGGACACACACCTGAGAGACACAGGAGGAGACAGACACCTGAGAGAGACAGGTGAGAGACAACGGTCCACACACGACAGCACTGCTGCACACACACAACAGGAAGTGGAGGAGCGGGTCATCGGAGCCCCCGTCACACACCTGAGAGACACAGGAGGACAGACACCTGAGAGACACAGGAGGAGACAGACACCTGAGAGAGACAGGTGAGAGACAACGGTCCACACACGACAGCACTGCTGCACACACACAACAGGAAGTGGAGGAGCGGGTCATCGGAGCCCCCGTCACACACCTGAGAGACACAGGACACACACCCGAGAGACACAGGAGGAGACAGACACCTGAGAGAGACAGGACACACACCTGAGAGACACAGGACACACACCCGAGAGACACAGGAGGAGACAGACACCTGAGAGAGACAGGACACACACCTGAGAGAGACACAGGTGGATACAGACACGTGAGAGAGACAGGTGGATACAGACGCCTGAGAGACACAGGAGGAGACAGACACCTGAGAGAGACAGGTGAGAGACAACGGTCCACACACGACAGCACTGCTGCACACACACAACAGGAAGTGGAGGAGCGGGTCATCAGAGCCCCCGTCACACACCTGAGAGACACAGGACATACACCTGAGAGACACAGGAGGAGACAGACACCTGAGAGACACAGGACACACACCTGAGAGACACAGGTGGACACAGACACCTGAGAGAGACAGGTGGATACAGACACCTGAGAGAGACAGGAGGATACAGACACCTGAGAGAGACAGGAGGATACAGACACCTGAGAGAGACAGGAGGACACAGACACCTGAGAGACACAGGAGGAGACAGACACCTGAGAGACACAGGAGGAGACAGACACCTGAGAGAGACAGGTGGATACAGACACCTGAGAGAGACAGGAGAGAGACATCGGTCCACACACGACAGCACTGCTGCACACACACAACAGGAAGTGGAGGAGCGGGTCATCGGAGCCCCCGTCACACACCTGAGAGACACAGGACACACACCTGAGAGAGATACAGGTGGACACAGACACCTGAGAGAGACACAGGAGGAGACAGACACCTGAGAGAGATACAGGAGGACACAGACACCTGAGAGACACAGGTGGACACAGACACCTGAGAGACACAGGAGGACACACACCTGAGAGACACAGGAGGATACAGACACCTGAGAGACACAGGAGAACACACGCCTGAGAGACACAGGAGGATACAGACACCTGAGAGACACAGGACACATCTGAGAGAGATACAGGTGGACACAGACACCTGAGAGAGACACAGGAGGAGACAGACACCTGAGAGAGACACAGGAGGACACAGACACCTGAGAGACACAGGTGAACACAGACACCCGAGAGACACAGGTGGACACAGACACCTGAGAGACACAGGAGGACACACACCTGAGAGACACAGGAGGATACAGACACCTGAGAGACACAGGAGAACACACGCCTGAGAGACACAGGAGGATACAGACACCTGAGAGACACAGGAGGACACATCTGAGAAAGATACAGGTGGACACAGACACCTGAGAGACACAGGAGGAGACAGACACCTGAGAGAGACACAGGAGGACAGACACCTGAGAGACACAGGTGGACACAGGCACCTGAGAGACACAGGTGGACACAGACACCTGAGAGACACAGCTGGACACAGACACCTGAGAGACACAGGAGGACACAGACACCTGAGAGAGACACAGGAGGACACAGACACCTGAGAGACACAGGAGGACACAGACACCTGAGAGAGACACAGGAGGACACAGACATCTGAGAGACACAGGAGGACACAGACACCTGAGAGACACAGGTGGACACAGACACCTGAGAGACACAGGTGGACACAGACACCTGAGAGACACAGGAGGAGACAGACACCTGAGAGAGACACAGGAGGACAGACACCTGAGAGACACAGGTGGACACATACACCTGAGAGACACAGCTGGACACAGACACCTGAGAGACACAGACACACACAGACACAGACACCTGAGAGGACACAGCTGGACACAGACACCTGAGAGACAACAGACACACACCTGAGAGAGACAGGTGGACACCTGAGAGACCTGAGAGACACAGGAGGACACAGACACCTGAGAGACACAGGAGGACACAGACACCTGAGAGACACAGGTGGACACAGACACCTGAGAGACTCAGGTGGATACGGACATCTGAGAGGTACCTACCAGGCTCCGCCCCCGGGGATAGATTCTGATGAGACCTTGGACTCTCAGCGCTCTCTGAAGCCCCTCCCACTGTGAACCAGCCAATCCCAGCACAGCAGGAACCAGTGCGCCTGAGAACAAGACGTGGGCCTCACCTGTACCGTCATCAATCACCAACCTGATCAATACAGACAGACGTACACACTGATGACTGGTGATCAGTTTTAGTTTTTGATCACTGCAGAACAGGATCAATAAGGTGTATTAAAGCAGATCAGAGGTCTGGATCAATAGTGTTATTGATCAGGTTCTTACTTTGCTTTAGACTGGAACACAGATGAGGAGGATCCACACTGAGAGCTGCAGGACTGAAACACAGAAGACTTCATTCACCCACTGACAGCTGATACTGAACCCACTGGACCCCTGAGGACCCTGGAGGACACCTGAGGACCCTGGAGGACACCTGAGGACCCTGGAGGACCCCTGAGGACCCTGGAGGACACCTGAGGACCCTGGAGGACACCTGAGAACCCTGGAGGACCCCTGAGGACCCTGGAGGACCCCTGGTGGACCCCTGAGGACCCTGGAGGTCACCTGAGGACCCTGGAGGACCCTGGAGGTCACCTGAGGACCCTGGAGGACACCTGAGGACCCTGGAGGACATCTGAGGACCCTGGAGGACACCTTAGGTCTCCTGGGGACCACAGGAGGATTCCTGAGGAGCCTGGAGGACACCTGAGGACCCTGGAGGACACCTCAGGACCACAGGAGGACTCCTGAGGACCCTGGAGGACACCTGAGGACCCTGGAGGACACCTGAGGACCCTGGAGGACACCTCAGGACCACAGGAGGACTCCTGAGGACCCTGGAGGACCCCTGAGGACCGTGGAGGACCCCTCAGGTCTCCTGGGGACCAAAGGAGGATTCCTGAGGACCCTGGAGGACACCTGAGGACCCTGGAGGACACCTGAGGAGCCTGGAGGACACCTGAGGACCCTGGAGGACCCCTGGAGGACTCCTGAGGACCCTGGAGGACACCTGAGGACCCTGGAGGACACCTGAGGACCCTGGAGGACATCTGAGGACCCTGGAGGACACCTCAGGTCTCCTGGGGACCACAGGAGGATTCCTGAGGAGCCTGGAGGACACCTGAGGACCCTGGAGGACCCCTGGAGGATTCCTGAGGAGCCTGGAGGACCCCTGGAGGACCCAGAAGACTCATGTTGACCCCAGTGGATCCTTGGACAATCACAGGAGGACCCAGAGCGTCCCCGTCTGTAGCGTCCCTGTATGTAGCGTCCCCGTCTGTCCAGCACCCTGTCAGGTATCCATCTATACAGTAACTGACTGTAGAGTACCCATCTATATTAGGGGTTGATCGGTTATCGGCCGGGCTGATTAGTGGCGCCGATATTTGGTATTTTTATGCATATCGTCCTTCTATCCATCCATCTTTCCATCATCCAGACCTGTTTAATCCTCTGTAGGGTCTCAGGGGTCTGCTGGAGTCTATCCCAGCTGTCTTCAGGTCTACAGTCAGGGGTCCATCACAGGTGTATATCGTCATTGGCCTTTTTTTTTAATCCAATGGTTTAATTTAATATTAGTTTATATGCTAATTTAATACTTTTGTGGACTATTGTCCACAGGTGGAGGAATGAGTCCACAGACAGAGGAACAACAAGTCCACAGATGGAGGAACAACGTGTCCACAGGTGGAGGAACAACGAGTCTACGGATGGAGGAACGAGTCCACAGACAGATGAGGAAAGAGTCTGTCGTTCTGGGGCAGCCATGGCAGCCATTTTGGGTTTTTTCCCTTTTGTTCTGTATAAAGTTGGTGTCAACCGATCTCTAGTGTTTCCTGTTTTACTTTGAAAGTCTGTCTTGTCTTCGTTGCATTTAGTTATTCTTCCCTGCGTACCTGTCTGTAGCGTACCTGTCCGCAGCGTACCTGTCTGCAGCGTACCTGTCTGTAACCTACTTGTCTGTTGCGTACCTGTCCGCAGCGTACCTGTCTGCAGTGTACCTGTCTACAGCGTACCTGTCTGTAACCTACTTGTCTGCAGCGTACCTGTCTGCAGCGTACCTGTCTGCAGCGTACCTGTCTGTAACCTTGTCTGTAGCGTACTTGTCTGCAGCGTACCTGTCTGCAGCATACCTGTCTGCAGCATACCTGTCTGTAGCGTACCTGTCTGCAGCGTATCTGTCTGTAACCTACTTGTCTGCAGCGTACCTGTCTGCAGCGTACCTGTCTGCAGCATACCTGTCTGTAGCGTACTTGTCTGCAGCGTACCTGTCTGTAGCGTACCTGTCTGTAGCGTACCTGTCTGTAACCTACTTGTCTGCAGCGTACCTGTCTGCAGCGTACCTGTCTGTAACCTACTTGTCTGTAGCATACCTGTCTGCAGTGTACCTGTCTACAGCGTACCTGTCTGTAACCTACTTGTCTGCAGCGTACCTGTCTGCAGCGTACCTGTCTGTAACCTTCTTGTCTGTAGCATACTTGTCTGCAGCGTACCTGTCTGCAGCATACCTGTCTGTAGCGTACCTGTCTGTAACCTACTTTTCTGTAGCATACCTGTCTGCAGTGTACCTGTCTACAGCATACCTGTCTGTAACCTACTTGTCTGCAGCGTACCTGTCTGCAGTGTACCTGTTTGTAACCTTCTTGTCTGTAGCGTACTTGTCTGCAGCGTACCTGTCTGCAGCGTACCTGTCTGCAGCGTACCTGTCTGTAGCGTACCTGTCTGTAACCTACTTGTCTGCAGCGTACCTGTCTGTAGCGTACCTGTCTGTAACCTACTTGTCTGTAGCGTACCTGTCTGTAGCGTACCTGTCTGTAGCGTACCTGTCTGTAGCATACTTGTCTGCAGTGTACCTGTCTGTAGAGGCTTCCACAGGTGGAGCAGATCCAATGCAGCTGCAGGAACAGGAAACACACCACATGACCTCTGACCTGACCCAGCATGCACCTCTGCTCACTGTCAACAGCCCAGGGACCCAGGTGCATCATGGGAGCTGGAGGAGGCGGGACACAGCTGAAGGAAGACGTAAACATGTCATCAACAACAGTGTAAAACAGCTACAGGTGTGAGCTGCTCTGTTTGCAGGTACCTGGGGTCTCCTAGTGACATCACAGTGATGCAGCTTACAGGTAAGTAGGTGCAGTACACTCCTCCTGACCTGAAACACACACACACCTCCAGGTACACTTCACCCACCTGTCACTATCAATCTACTATCTAAGGTATCAGAAATTCATCTGAGTTCAACGTGGGAGTGTCATTTACCTGGACGACCTCCTCTGGAAGTCACACAACAACACAGTGTTGCCAGGCAACAGGCCAGGTGGGTAGGGGGTGTGTTTTAGGTCCAGGTAAACCTGGAGACTCCTCCCAGTTTCATCACACACTGTGAGACGAACTCCTGAAACTACACACAGGTGCAGCTGCTCAGAGCTGGAGGTGAAGCTGCTTTTACCTGAATGTCTTTGGGTTTTACCCGAGTGTGTACCTGTGTTAACTGTTACCTGAGTGTGTTTGTACCTGTGTTAACCGCTACCTGAGTGTGTACCTGTGTGAACTGTTACCTGAGTGTGTTTGTACCTGTGTTAACTGTTACCTGAGTGTGTACCTGTGTTAACTGTTACCTGAGTGTGTTTGTACCTGTGTTAACCGCTACCTGAGTGTGTACCTGTGTGAACTGTTACCCGAGTGTGTTTGTACCTGTGTTAACTGGTACCTGAGTGTGTACCTGTGTTAACTGTAACCCGAGTGTGTTTGTACCTGTGTTAACTGTTACCTGAGTGTGTTTGTACCTGTGTTAACTGCTACCTGAGTGTGTACCTGTGTTAACTGTTACCTGAGTGTGTTTGTACCTGTGTTAACCGCTACCTGAGTGTGTACCTGTGTGAACTGTTACCCGAGTGTGTTTGTACCTGTGTTAACTGGTACCTGAGTGTGTTTGTACCTCTGTTAACTGCTACCTGAGTGTGTACCTGTGTTAACTGCTACCTGAGTGTGTACCTGTGTTAACTGTTACCTGTGTTAACTGTTACCTGAGTGTGTACCTGTGTTAACTGTTACCTGTGTGAACGGTTACCTGTGTTAACTGTTACCTAAGTGTGTTTGTACCTCTGTTAACTATTACCTGAGTGTGTTTGTACCTGTGTTAACCGCTACCTGAGTGTGTACCTGTGTGAACTGTTACCTGAGTGTGTACCTGTGTTAACTGTAACCCGAGTGTGTTTGTACCTGTGTTAACTGTTACCTGAGTGTGTTTGTACCTGTGTTAACTGTTACCTGAGTGTGTACCTGTGTTAACTGTTACCTGAGTGTTTGTACCTGTGTGAACTGTTACCTGAGTGTGTACCTGTGTTAACTGTAACCCGAGTGTGTTTGTACCTGTGTTAACTGTTACCTGAGTGTGTTTGTACCTGTGTTAACTGTTACCTGAGTGTGTACCTGTGTTAACTGCTACCTGTGTTAACCGCTACCCGAGTGTGTACCTGTGTGAACTGTTACCTGAGTGTGTTTGTACCTGAGTGTGTACCTGTGTTAACCGTTACCTGAGTGTGTTTGTACCTGAGTGTGTACCTGTGTTAACTGTTATCTAAGTGTGTTTGTACCTGTGTTAACTGTTACCTGAGTGTGTACCTGTGTTAACTGTTACCTGAGTGTGTTTGTACCTGTGTTAACCGCTACCTGAGTGTGTACCTGTGTGAACTGTTACCTGAGTGTGTTTATACCTGTGTTCACTGCTACCTGAGTGTGTACCTGTGTTAACTGTAACCCGAGTGTGTTTGTACCTGTGTTAACTGTTACCTAAGTGTGTTTGTACCTCTGTTAACTATTACCTGAGTGTGTTTGTACCTGTGTTAACCGCTACCTGAGTGTGTACCTGTGTGAACTGTTACCTGAGTGTGTACCTGTGTTAACTGTTACCTGTGTGAACGGTTACCTGTGTTAACTGTTACCTGAGTGTGTTTGTACCTGTGTTAACTGTTACCTGAGTGTGTTTGTACCTGTGTTAACTGTTACCTGAGTGTGTTTGTACCTGTGTTAACTGTTACCTGAGTGTGTTTGTACCTGTGTAAACTGTTACCTGAGTGTGTTTGTACCTGTGTTTACTGTTACCTGAGTGTGTTTGTACCTGTGTTAACTGTTACCTGAGTGTGTTTGTACCTGTGTTAACTGCTACCTGAGTGTGTACCTGTGTTAACTGTTACCTGTGTTAACTGTTACCTGAGTGTGTACCTGTGTTAACTGTTATCTAAGTGTGTTTGTACCTGTGTTAACCGCTACCTGAGCGTGTACCTGTGTTAACTGTTACCTGAGCGTGTACCTGTGTTAACTGTTACCTGAGTGTGTACCTGTGTGAACTGTTACCTGAGTGCGAGCTCCTGTCACTCACTGTGCTCCTCTCTGACAGCAGACCCTGAAAACACACCAGCTCTGAGCTGAAACACAGATCAGACCAGATGATGAACCGACCACAGGAGACACCAACATGTCCATGAAGGACAGAGACAGTTTACCTGCAGTCCAACACCTCAGAGACAGACAGGACTGCAGGAGAGACGACCTGAGGACACAGAAGGACAGGTGAGACAAGACATTCAGATCAAATCCTCTGGGACTCCCAGCTAGATGACCCTGAGCTGACCGACCACAGGTAGGACCCTAGAGCAGGGGTCCCCGGCCCAGTACCAGTCCCCGGCCCAGTACCGGTCCGTGGGTCATTTGGTACCAGGCCCAGTACCGGTCCGTGGGTCATTTGGTACCAGGCCGAATAGAAAAAATAAATGACCTCCAATACTACCGTTTGATTTATTATCAGAGTCTAGATGATATTTAATTTTGACCAGATTCTCTCCATTACATCCGTCTAAAGCCTGAATTATACTTGAACGTCAGGTCGTCAGAGGTGCCCCCCCCACCCTAAGTAACTCGACGCAGACCCTACGCAAAGAGGGGAGGAGAGAGGAGCGAAAGGAGGCCTCTGATTGGTCAATTCTACATCCGCATAGAAAAGAGCGCGTCATTGAAGAAATGAGGAAGTACCCACATCTGTACGGTTCTGGTTCTGAAACTACAAAGACAGCACAGATTCTAGTAATTCATGGAGGGAGATAGCGATGAATGTGGGTCTGGATACGGCCGAGACAGTGAGGAAGTGGAAAAAAGCAAGAGATACGTTTAGTAAGTTTAGCTCATTCGTGATTGTCGCTCTCGCGTTGTGGCTTGGAATAACATAGCGGAGACCACGTTTGGGCATAAATCAAAAATAACTGCAGCATACTGGCGACAAGATAACTGTGACACATTGCTGCGAGAGTAAACACAACCCTTAAGAAGCTGATGAATTAAGCCCCCAAAAAGTACGGCAGGAGTGGTGAACTTTTTCAAACTGATCGTCCCTCCTGCGTTGTGGTATGGAATAACAGCGGAGACCACGTGAGTATAAATCAGAAGTGTTCCATCCATAACTTTTAGAGTTATCTAGAACACAGACAGACAGATAAACGCAGGCAGAAACAACCTCCTTAAGTGGAGGTAACTAACGTCTTCAGAAAGTGTCTTTGCCTGGAGAGAATGTTACCGATGTTCAGCTGTTACGAGGATGCCTCTAATAAAGTTGCACATTAATACTCCATCTGTGGTGCAAAAAAGGTTGAAGGCCTCTGCCCCAGAGGGTCCAGAGGGTCTAGAGGGTCCAGAGGGTCCAGAGGGTCTAGAGGGTCCAGAGGGTCCAGAGGGTCTAGAGAGTCCAGAGGGTCCAGAGGGTCCAGAGGGTCTAGAGGGTCCAGAGGGTCCAGAGGGTCCAGAGGGTCCAGAGGGTCTAGAAGGTCTAGAAGGTCTAGAGGGTCTAGAGGGTCTAGAGGGTCCAGAGGGTCCAGAGGGTCTAGAGAGTCCAGAGGGTCCAGAGGGTCCAGAGGGTCCCCTGACCCTGATAGAGGTTCCCAGTTCATGGTCAGAGGCTGTCTGTGTTCAGGACAGTCCTGCTGTCAGCAGTCATCCCACAACCTTCCAGACCAGTTGACAACCAGTCACACCAGTTAACCACGTTATCTTTGAAATAACAATGATGGTCTCTTAAATCTTTATCAACAGCTCAACACAGAACAAAGACGCGACAGTGAACTAACGCTAATACAACTGTCACTCACAAGACCACGCCCCAATTATTACATTAATTCATATAGTTAATATAAATTTACCTGATGAGGTTCATCAAGATAGACCAGGTAGACCCCAGAATTTCTGTTTGACGTGGAGAACTTACTCTCTAGTGGTCAGTAGAGAAACTGCAGCCTCTAGTGGTCGGTAGAGGAACAGCAGCCTCTAGTGGTCGGTAGAGAAACCGCAGCCTCTAGCGGTCGGTAGAGAAACCGCAGCCTCTAGCGGTCGGTAGAGGAACTGCAGCCTCTAGTGGTCGGTAGAGGAACAGCAGCCTCTAGTGGTCGGTAGAGAAACCGCAGCCTCTAGCGGTCGGTGGAGGAACCGCTGCCTCTAGTGGTCGGTAGAGGAACTGCAGCCTCTAGTGGTCGGTAGAGGAACAGCAGCCTCTAGTGGTCAGTAAAGGAACTGCAGCCTCTAGTGGTCGGTGGAGGAACTGCAGCCTCTAGTGGTCGGTAGAGAAACCGCAGCCTCTAGCGGTCGGTGGAGGAACCGCTGCCTCTAGTGGTCGGTAGAGGAACTGCAGCCTCTAGTGGTCGGTAGAGGAACAGCAGCCTCTAGCGGTCAGTGGAGGAACCGCTGCCTCTAGTGGTCGGTAGAGGAACTGCAGCCTCTAGTGGTCGGTAGAGGAACTGCAGCCTCTAGTGGTCGGTAGAGAAACCGCAGCCTCTAGCGGTCAGTGGAGGAACCGCTGCCTCTAGTGGTCGGTAGAGGAACTGCAGCCTCTAGTGGTCGGTAGAGAAACCGCAGCCTCTAGCGGTCGGTGGAGGAACCGCAGCCTCTAGCGGTCGGTGGAGGAACCGCTGCCTCTAGTGGTCAGTGGAGGAACTGCAGCCTCTAGTGGTCGGTAGAGGAACTGCAGCCTCTAGTGGTCGGTAGAGGAACTGCAGCCTCTAGTGGTCAGTGGAGGAACTGCAGCCTCTAGTGGTCAGTGGAGGAACTGCAGCCTCTAGTGGTCGGTAGAGGAACTGCAGCCTCTAGTGGTCGGTAGAGGAACTGCAGCCTCTAGTGGTCGGTAGAGGAACCGCTGCCTCTAGTGGTCAGTGGAGGAACTGCAGCCTCTAGTGGTCGGTAGAGGAACTGCAGCCTCTAGTGGTCGGTAGAGGAACTGCAGCCTCTAGTGGTCGGTAGAGGAACTGCAGCCTCTAGCGGTCCTGAGCTCAACATCTCCACAGTCACCTCCAGACCTCCAGCTCTGTTCTGGTTCTTAGAGGGAAACCTTACCTGTGTGCAGGTGTCCTGCAGCAGGGGGCGTGGCAGAGTGTGAAACCTCCAATCAGATCTGACCTGGAGGGTGGAGTCAGTGTGGAGCTCCACCTCGCTCTGCCCAGAGACTCCAGAGCCAATCAGAATGCTGGGATTCTGTTGGACAACAGAGAAACAGAAACGGTAAAGACCCAAACCAGGTGTCACACCTGCACAGGTGTGACTGGGTTTACCTGAGTGTTGGAGGCCACGACCCTGTAGAAACATCCAGACTGAAGGACAGGAAACCACCGAGAAGACGAGCCTGAGAACACCAGCAGCACCTGAACACAAGCAGGTAGACAAGCAGGTAAACGAGCAGGTAAACAAGCAGGTACACAAACAGGTAAACAAGCAGCTACACATCCAGGTAAACAACAGTTTATGCCTTTTACCTTTCTCTGCCTCCCTGGCTCCGCCTCCCTGTCTGTCATTGCTCCGTTCTTTGGGTCCCGCCCCCAGCTGACCACTGGACCAATCACAGTAGCTCTGAGGGAGAAACCCAGTTGAAGCCCCGCCTCTTCCTGCTGTTTCCCCACCCCAGAGTTCCTCCAGGCCACGCCCTCCTTCTGCTCCACCCTGATCACCATGGAGACGCAGGGCTGGAGCTCAGAGGTGTGGGGAGGATCTGGATCTGCTCTTCTCTTCCTCCGTGGCCTCTCTTCTTCTGACACCTGCCTCCTGACTGTGACATCAGCTCCTGGCTCCTCCCCCTTGTGCCTCAGGTGTGTTGTCATGGTGACAGATGGACTGAGGATGTGGAGGTGGTCCAGAGAGAACTGCAGGTAAGTTCTGAGACACACATGAACATGAAGTTTAACCTGAAGATCAGAGTGTCAGTCTGAGAGCAGAACCAAGCATCAGGAGACCAGGTGACCAGGTGACCAGGTGACCAGACCAGGAGACCAGGAGACCAGGAGACCAGACCAGGAGACCAGGAGACCAGGAGACCAGGAGACCAGGTGACCAGGAGACCAGGTGACCAGGTGACCAGGAGACCAGGAGACCAGGAGACCAGGTGCCCAAGTGACCAGGTGACCAGGTGACCAGGTGACCAGGAGACCGGGTGACCAGGAGACCAGGTGACCAGGAGACGAGACCAGGAGACCTGGAGACCAGGTGACCAGGTGACCAGGAGACCAGACCAGGTGACCAGGAGACCAGGTGACCAGGAGACCAGGAGACCAGGAGACCAAGAGACCAGGTGACCAGGTGACCAGGTGACCAGGAGACAGGAGACCAGGAGACCAGGAGACCAGGTGTGACCAGAGTGACCAGGAGACCAGGAGAGACCAGGAGACCAGGAGACCAGGGTGACCAGGTGACCAGGAGACCAGGTGACCAGGAGACGAGACCAGGAGACCATGGGACCATGACCAGGTGACCAGACCAGGAGACCAGGTGACCAGGTGACCAGGTGACCAGGAGACCAGGAGACCAGGAGACCAGGAGACCAGGTGACCAGGTGAACCAGGTGACCAGGTGACCAGGTGACCAGTGACCAGGAGACCAGGAGACCAGGAGACCAGGTGCCCAGTGACCAGGTGACCAGGTGACCAGGTGACCAGGAGACCAGGAGACCAGGTGACCAGGGGACCAGGTGACCAGGAGACCAGAGACCGGAGACCAGGAGACCAGGAGACCAGGGACCAGGGAGACCAGGTTGACCAGGTGACCAGGTGAGAGGAGACCAGGTGACCGGTGACCAGGAGACCAGGAGACCAGGTGCCCCAGTGACCAGGTGACCAGGTGACCAGGTGTGACCGGGTGACCAGGAGACCAGGTGACCAGACCAGGAGACCAGGAGACCTGGAGACCAGGTGACCAGGTGACCAGGAGACCAGACCAGGTGACCAGGAGACCAGGTGACCAGGAGACGAGACCAGGTGACCAGGAGACCAGGAGACCAGGTGCCCAAGTGACCAGGTGACCAGGTGACCAGGTGACTAGGAGACCAGGTGACCAGACCAGGAGACCAGGTGACCAGGTGACTAGGAGACCAGGTGACCAGGTGACCAGACCAGAAGACCTGGAGACCAGGTGACCAGGTGACCAGGTGACCAGGTGACCAGACCAGAAGACCTGGAGACCAGGTGACCAGGTGACCAGACCAGGAGACCAGGTGACCAGGTGACTAGGAGACCAGGTGACCAGGTGACCAGAGCAGGAGACCAGGTGACTAGGAGACCATGTGACCAGGAGACCAGGTGACCAGGTGACCAGAGCAGGAGACCAGGTGACTAGGAGACCAGGTGACCAGGAGACCTGGTGACCAGGTGACCAGACCAGGAGACCAGGTGACCAGGTGACCAGGACCAGACCAGGAGACCAGTGACCAGGACCAGGAGACAGGTGACCAGGTGACAGACAGGTGACCAGGTGACCAGGTGACCAGGTGACCAGGAGACCAGGTGACCAGGTGACTAGGAGACCAGGTGACCAGACCAGGAGACCAGGTGACCAGGAGACCAGGTGACCAGGAGACCAGGTGACCAGGAGACCTGGAGTCCAGGTGACCAGGAGACCAGGTGACCAGGTGACCAGGAGACCAGGTGACCAGACCAGGAGACCAGGTGACCAGGTGACTAGGAGACCAGGTGACCAGGTGACCAGGTGACCAGACCAGAAGACCTGGAGACCAGGTGACCAGGTGACCAGGTGACCAGGTGACCAGACCAGGAGACCAGGTGACTAGGAGACCAGGTGACCAGACCAGGAGACCAGGTGACCAGGTGACTAGGAGACCATGTGACCAGGAGACCAGGTGACCAGAGCAGGAGACCAGGTGACTAGGAGACCAGGTGACCAGGAGACCTGGTGACCAGGTGACCAGACCAGGAGACCTGGAGACCAGGTGACCAGGTGACCAGACCAGGAGACCAGGTGACCAGGTGACTAGGAGACCAGGTGACCAGACCAGGAGACCAGGTGACCAGGTGACTAGGAGACCAGGTGACCAGACCAGGAGACCAGGTGACCAGGTGACTAGGAGACCAGGTGACCAGGAGACCAGGTGACCAGGAGACCTGGAGTCCAGGTGACCAGGAGACCAGGTGACCAGGAGACCAGGTAACCAGGAGACCAGGAGACCAGGTGACCAGACCAGAAGACCTGGAGACCAGGTGACCAGGAGACCACAAGACTAGGAGACCAGGAGACCAGGTGACCAGGAGACCAGGTGACCAGGAGACCAGGTGACCAGGAGACCAGGTGACGAGGAGACCAGGAGACCAGGAGACCAGGTGACCAGGAGACCAGGTGACGAGGAGACCAGGTGACCAGGAGACATGGAGTCCAGGTGACCAGGAGACCAGGTGACCAGGAGACCAGGTGACCAGGAGACCAGGAGACCAGGTGACCAGACCAGGAGACCAGGAGACCAGGTGACTAGGAGACCAGGTGACCAGGAGACCAGGAGACCAGGTGACCAGGAGACCAGGTGACTAGGAGACCAGGAGACCAGGAGACCAGGACCTGGTGACCAGACCAGGAGACCAGGTGACTAGGAGACCAGGAGACCAGGTGACCAGGTGACTAGGAGACCAGGAGACCAGGAGACCAGGTGACCAGGAGACCAGGAGACCAGGTGACCAGGTGACTAGGAGACCAGGAGACCAGGAGACCAGGTGACCAGGAGACCAGGACCTGGTGACCAGACCAGGAGACCAGGTGACTAGGAGACCAGGTGACCAGGTGACTAGGAGACCAGGAGACCAGGAGACCAGGAGACCAGGTGACTAGGAGACCAGGAGACCAGGAGACCAGGAGACCAGGAGACCAGGTGACCAGGTGACCAGGAGACCAGGAGACCAGGTGACCAGGAGACCAGGAGACCAGGAGACCAGGTGACCAGGAGACCAGAGACCTGGTGACCAGGTGACTAGGAGACCAGGAGACCAGGAGACCAGGTGACCAGGTGACCAGGAGACCAGGAGACCAGGTG
Organism: Hirundichthys speculiger; assembly: GCA_018398805.1. Taxonomy (NCBI): domain Eukaryota; kingdom Metazoa; phylum Chordata; class Actinopteri; order Beloniformes; family Exocoetidae; genus Hirundichthys; species Hirundichthys speculiger. The sequence goes on along the minus strand of JAGFBZ010001636.1, from coordinate 4,491 downwards.
ACCAGGAGACCAGGAGACCAGGAGACCAGGTGACCAGGTGACCAGGAGACCAGGAGACCAGGTGACCAGGTGACCAGGTGACCAGGAGACCAGGTGACCAGACCAGGAGACCAGGTAACCAGGTGACTAGGAGACCAGGTGACCAGGTGACCAGGAGACCAGGTGACCAGGAGACCAGGTGACCAGACCAGGAGACCAGGTGACTAGGAGACCAGGACACCAGGTGACCAGGTGACCAGGAGACCAGGTGACCAGGAGACCAGGTGACCAGGTGACCAGGTGACTAGGAGACCAGGAGACCAGGTGACCAGGAGACCAGGTGACCAGACCAGGAGACCAGGAGACCAGGTGACTAGGAGACCAGGAGACCAGGTGACCAGGAGACCAGGTGACCAGGTGACCAGGAGACCAGGTGACCAGGTGACCAGGAGACCAGGACCTGGTGACCAGGAGACCAGGAGACCAGGTGACCAGGTGACCGGGAGACCAGGAGACCAGGTGACCAGGAGACCAGGAGACCAGGTGACCAGGAGACCTGGAGTCCAGGTGACCAGGAGACCAGGTGACTAGGAGACCAGGTGACCAGACCAGGAGACCAGGTAACCAGGTGACTAGAGACCAGGAGACCAGGTGACCAGACCAGACCAGGTGACCAGGTGACTAGGAGACCAGGACCACCAGGAGACCAGGTGACCAGGACCAGACCAGGAGACCAGGAGACAGGAGACCAGGTGACCAGGTGACCAGGAGACCAGGAGACCAGGTGACCAGGAGACCAGGAGACCAGGTGACCAGGAGACCAGGTGACCAGGTGACCAGGAGACCAGGAGACCAGGTGACCAGGAGACCAGACCAGGAGACCAGGAGACCAGGAGACCAGGTGACCAGGTGACTAGGAGACCAGGAGACCAGGTGACCAGGAGACCAGACCAGGAGACCAGGAGACCAGGAGACCAGGTGACCAGGAGACCAGGTGACCAGGAGACCAGGTGACCAGACCAAGAGACCAGGTGACCAGGAGACCAGGAGACCAGGTGACAGGAGACAGGTGACCAGACCAAGACCAGGGGACCAGGGACCAGACCAGGACCAGTGACCAGGTGATAGGAGACCAGGTGACCAGGAGACCAGGTGACCAGACCAAGAGACCAGGTGACTAGGAGACCAGGAGACCAGGTGACCAGGTGACCAGGTGACCAGGAGACCAGGTGACCAGGAGACCAGGTAGGAGACCCTAGGAGACCAAGGAGACCAGGTGACCGGTGAACAGAAGACCCAGGAGACCAGGTGACCAGGGAAGGTGACCAGGGACCAGACCAGGGACCAGGTGAGACCAGGAGACCAGGAGACCAGGAGACCAGGAGACCAGGAGACCAGGGACCAGACCAGTGACCAGGTGACCAGGAGACCAGGTGACCAGGAGACCAGGGACTGACCAGAGAGACCAGGAGACAGTGACCAGTGACCAGACCAGGTGAGACCAGTGACCAGACCCAGGTGACCAGACCAGAGACCAGGTGACCAGGGACCAGGTGACCAGGAGACCAGGACGACAGGGACCATGACCAGGACCAGAACCAGGAGACCAGACAGGTGACCAGGAGAAAGACCAGGTGAACAGAAGACCAGGAGACCAGGTGACCAGGTGACCAGGTGAAAAGAAGACCAGGTGACCAGGTGACCAGGAGACCAGGAGACCAGGAGACCAGGAGACCAGGAGACCAGGTGACCTGGAGACCAGGAGACCAGGAGACCAGGAGACCAGGAGACCAGGAGACCAGGTGACCAGGTGACCAGGTGACCAGGTGACCAGGTGACCTGGAGACCAGGTGACCAGGAGACCAGGTCACCAGGAGCAGTCAGGGTCTAGGGTAGTGAACCTGTGACGGTACCTGCAGCGTCGCTGGGTGATGAAGCTCTCCTGGTCCAGGTGCTGGTAGGAGGGGAACTCTGATTGGAGGAACCTCTCTGTTACCATGGTGAACTGGAGGACACACACCAGACAGCCTGAAACACACACACGTTTACAGCTGCAGGGTCATCCAGAACCAGGACCAGAACCAGAACCACGCTCTGACCCTCCACGCTGAAGAGAACTTCAGATCTACAGTCATCCATAACCACCAGAACCAGCAGACCGCTCCAGTCTGCTCTGACCTCCACGCTGCAGCAGAACTTCAGATCTACAGTCCAGAACCATCCAGACCAGAACTTCAGATCAGAACCAGAACCGCTCCAGTCTGCTCTGACCTCCACGCTGAAGCAGAACTTCAGATCTACAGTCATCCAGAACCAGAACCGCTCCAGTCTGCTCTGACCTCCACGCTGCAGCAGAACTTCAGATCTACAGTCATCCAGAACCAGAACCGCTCCAGTCTGCTCTGACCTCCACGCTGAAGCAGAACTTCAGATCTACAGTCATCCAGAACCAGAACCGCTCCAGTCTGCTCTGACCTCCACGCTGAAGCAGAACTTCAGATCTACAGTCATCCAGAACCAGAACCGCTCCAGTCTGCTCTGACCTCCACGCTGCAGCAGAACTTCAGATCTAGTCATCCAGAACCAGAACCGCTCCAGTCTGCTCTGACCTCCACGCTGCAGCAGAACTACAGATCTACAGTCATCCAGAACCAGAACCGCTCCAGTCTGCTCTGACCTCCACGCTGCAGCAGAACTTCAGATCTACAGTCATCCAGAACCAGAACCAGAACCGCTCCAGTCTGCTCTGACCTCCACGCTGCAGCAGAACTACAGAGAACAGATCTACAGTCATCCAGAACCGCTCCAGTCTGCTCTGACCTCCACACTGAAGCAGAACTTCAGATCTACAGTCATCCAGAACCAGAACCGCTCCAGTCTGCTCTGACCTCCAGCAGCAGCAGAACTCAGATCTACAGTCATCCAGAACCAGAACCGCTCCAGTCTGCTCTGACCTCCACGCTGCAGCAGAACTTCAGATCTACAGTCATCCAGAACCAGAACCGCTCCAGTCTGCTCTGACCTCCACGCTGCAGCAGAACTACAGATCTACAGTCATCCAGAACCAGAACCGCTCCAGTCTGCTCTGACCTCCACGCTGCAGCAGAACTACAGATCTACAGTCATCCAGAACCAGAACCGCTCCAGTCTGCTCTGACCTCCACGCTGAAGCAGAACTACAGATCTACAGTCATTCCAGAACCAGAACCGCTCCAGTCTGCTCTGACCCTCCACGCTGCAGCTAACTACAGAATCTCTACAGTCATCCAGAAACCAGAACCGCTCCAGTCTGCTCTGACCTCCACGCTGAAGCAGAACTACAGATCTACAGTCATCCAGAACCAGAACCGCTCCAGTCTGCTCTGACCCCCACGCTGCAGCAGAACTACAGATCTACAGTCATCCAGAACCAGAACCGCTCCAGTCTGCTCTGACCTCCACGCTGCAGCAGAACTTCAGATCTAGTCATCCAGAACCAGAACCGCTCCAGTCTGCTCTGACCTCCACGCTGCAGCAGAACTACAGATCAGAGAACCTCTGAGTGACATCACAGGGGGCGTGTCCAGGTCCTCTGGTCCAGTCTATGGGTCTGACAGGACCTCAGTCTACCTGACACTCTCAGAAGGTCCAGTTCAGGTTCTGGACCTCATGGATTCTGACAGACCTGTTTGAACGTTGTCGTGGAAAATTTGAATACAAGATGCTTCAGATGTGGTGTTAGACTTTTAATTAATTAATTTATTGGCAGAGTCTGTCCAAAGTCTTACCACAGGTGCAGACCTGCAGTAAAGGTGGCCCTGCCAAGACCAGCTGAGGGCCACTACATGCTGGTGACTGGATCCTGGTAAAGAAGAAAACACTTCAATCCAAGAAGTCCATCTCAGAGACTCCTCCCACCCACACAGCAGTAAAGACTGATCGACCCGATCAATACAAGCTACTGCAGACGGTTCTGACCCGGATCAATACAAGCTACTGCAGACGGTTCTGACCCGGATCAATACAACCTACTGCAGACGGTTCTGAGGTGCTCTTCCAACAGAAAACTGGACTCAACGCAGGGCAGAATGATCCCTGAGACCAGTTCCTGTGGAGGTAGTCTACCCTCCACGATGAAAATTCCTCTGGGCTGATTCTGGTTGCAACACCAGAACCTTTATTCCCCCGAAGGACAGGAGCAGCGCATAAGACTGATCATCATGGCCGTCAAGACAACCTCTGGTGTCTCACAGCACATCGGACGTCCACCAAGCAAATAAAATCCAGCTGTTATGTTTGCTGTCATTTTTGTTTTGATGTTGCATCATCCCCTTGGTAAAACATTTGGTTGTTTGAATGTTTAATGCTACATTACCTGCTTACACCCTCTTCAACAGTTGGACTTCCTGTTCTTCTGCCCCCCCAGGAAGACACTGAACAACTGAATGTGAAATTCTTAGAGATATAGGATAATTAAATATGTTGTAAATTTAATAAAAAGAGAGAAGTGTCGTGGAAACTGAATACAAGATG